>JAKUCM010001136.1:0-50942 GCA_023374145.1 Lepidium sativum | reverse complement strand
GACATTTCACCTCAAAATAAATTACTCCATACTCTACCATGAAGGACAATAAAGTCTACCACACTTCAACCAACAATCTACCAAACTTAGAAATTGCATTTTCAAATCGATACTTTTAAGTCTACCACGCATCGTTTTGTTTACTTTTACCCTAAGTATACCATGAAAGTCTTCGGAGTCTACTAAACTATCCTAATATTGGATCCAAAGTATACTAAACTATCCTAATATTGGATTCAAAGTCTACTAAACTAATATTCGATTCAAAGTCTACCAAACTATCATAATGTTTGATTCAAATCTACCAAACTTCCCTAACATTCGATTCAAAGTCTAAAAAACTTCTGTTGACTTCCATATAAATTCTACCATGGACTTCAACGTCTACTAGGTTAAATCATTAAAGTCAACTAAATTATCCAAATGTTTGATTCAAAGGTCCACCACATTGACTTATAGGCGCATACAAATTCTACCACACTAATATTTTTAAAAGTATTAAATGTCTACTCTACGTTAACTGAAAGTCCTCAATTGGACACTCTACAGTCTACCAGATTGGCTAATAAACTCTACCAATTTTCACCATGAAGGACTTCAAGTCTACTACACGTCAACCACTAGTCTACTAAACAAGATATTTCTCTTAGAATTAGACTAGAACTATACTTTACCTAGGTTCCCTTGTCTAGACTTACAATCTCTATCATGAAGGTCTTCAAAGTCTACCACACTTAAACAGATAGTCTATTTGGGTAGAAATTTCTTCCTCAACTTCGATAATTTTAAGTCTACCATGAAGGCTTTGTTACCTATTCCTAAGTCTACCTTGAAGGTCTTCAAAGTCTGCCACACTTCAACTGATAGTCTACTATGCTTAGAAATTTTTCCCCTGAATCGATAATTTTAAGTCTACCATGAAGGTTTTGTTACTTTTACCTAAATTTATCATGAATGTCTTTAATGTCTACCACACTTCAATAGATAGTCTACTATACTTAGAAATTTCGTCATTAAATCGATACTTTAAGTCTACTATGAAGAATTTGTTACATATACCTAAGTCTACCTTATCATCTAAAGTCTACTATGGTTCAACTCTTGTAGTTTGGTAGACTTTGCAAGACAAACTTCTCAGTTGTATTGTATTTTAAAATTTTAGAAACTATTTCAGTAATTATCAAATAACATGCACCATATAAGTAATTACATTATTTCATGCACTATATTAGTAAATTATCATTTTTTCTTTATCATAGATTTTTATTTAAAATTAGTAAAGTACAAAACAAAATAGTGTGAAAAGACACAACTTAATTAAAAGATAAAGAAACAAAAGGATTGTTTCTTCTCGAGTGGTAGGAAAGAGACACCCTGACGTGGCTTGTCTAAGTGATGGAAAACATGAAAGAGCGTTCACAAATGCTAAATTGATATTTGAGAAGTGTATGTTCGTGACTGATGTAAACCCAACACAGAACCGTCTCTCAATGCCTTGCAATAGCTTATTCCAACATGATTTCTTGACTGATGTTGAGTTGAAAATCATTGCGTAAGATATCAGACAAAAGAAGAAGATTAGAGTGGAAGTAATTCTCGTGAAAGGTTGCTGAAAAGTGGGAAGTGAAGTTGAATAGAACTTAGAGTCTTCAAATTTTACGGTTACCATTTTTTTTTGTCAATTTTACTTATTCGATCAATAAAATCTGATCCATAATCTAAATACTCCTAATCGAGCCAAGGTGGCTGATTTTGGCACTTCAAGATTGGTAATGCTTGATCACACACACCTAACCACCGTAGTTTCAGTTACAATGGGATATTTAAACCCAGAATATTATCACTCGAGTCAATTTTAACAATAAAAGCGATGTCTATAGCTTTGATGTAGTGCTCGTGGAATTCATCACAAGAGAAAAGCAATCTCTTTGTGCGCTTTCAAGAAAGTAGAACATTAACAGCTTATTTTATTCATGCAATGAAAAAGAACAGATTCTTCGACCTTATTAATTGTCGCATTAGAGAAAATTGCAAAGTAGACCAGGTAATGTCGACAACAAAAATTACAAAAAGGTGTTTGAATTTTAAAGGAAAAGAACGATCAAACAGAGAGAAGTGTCAATGGAATTAGAGAGCATTCGTTCACCACCTGCAGGAGATTCACAACCAAATGATCATATTGTTGAGAATGAGGTAGCTATAGAGATCAACATTGACGTTGAATCATACAAACATGGTAAATATTATATTGATACTTACAAACTTTTTTTCGGATCAAAGACAGTTTAATTTAACCAAATTTCATCAACTTATATTGATTTTAAAAAAAACGGTGAATATTAATCCATGACGCCACAACTAAAAGTAGTAATCAAATTATGTTGATTTAATCTATATATGCTGCTTTCATTTATCACTTAACAATAATTTATTAACTTTTCATCTAATTTTTTTAGTTTGTTGTATTAGATAGAAACAAAGTAACTCAAATGATCATTACTATTGAATATACCAAATTTCAATTTTCTAATAACTATTAAATAATTCAATTAATTTGTGAATCTTTCCGTATCTCATTATTTTTTTTAAATTTTAATAATACATTAAAGATTGACAAAATAAGTAAGAATAAAGAAAAATCTAAACAAAACATTATAAAAAGTTACTCGCCTATCATGCTATGCATACACTAGATTTTGTGAGTCGCATGACATCAGAGTATGATAAATGATGACATCTTGTGCTGAGGAAAATGCCACTAAACGGAAAGAGGTTATGGAGCGCTCGATCAAAGAAGTGAGGAATGAATTTGCTAAGGGGAAACAAAGGTCTGCTAAGTTGAGCACGAGCCTTTCTGAGACTAAAATTTCTCTAGATAATGTTATCGTTTGTGTAAAGCAGGTTGGGATGTCTTCTCATGCACTTGATAAGATGCTTAAATCGGATTTGGCTCGTCTTCCACAAGCCAAGGAGGAGCAATACAGCCACCTTTTATCATTGATGTGTGAAGATCTCGTGATTACATGATCCAATTCAATGAAATGGACATGTGAAGGTATGTAACTTAACTATGTAAATTTGTTTGTAAACTAATGCTTGTTTGCTTCTTGTGAGTGTTAGATAGGTTGAAACGACCAATGACACCCAAAAAGGTTGAAGCTAAGGGAGTGTGAAAGTTGGATGTACTGAAGATGGTTCCAAATGGAGTATTGACCAAGAGGGGGAGCCTCTCAAGGTGTGTATACTACTTCCAAGCTTGGCCTTTGGTGTTTCTTGCAGTTCAAGTTTAAGGGGGAGGATTAGAGGGAATGAAACCAAGGCTGACGCAAGGCCGAAGGACTTCATGGTGGTTCAAAACAATATTTGAAGAAGGTGGTGGAACAAGCTCAAGTATGAGAGTTTGTCTCAGCTTCTTGGACTTGATTGTCCAAGCCATGACCATGATCCATTCTCTTTTTCCCTTAGTTGGTTTTATCCAAATGAGTTTTCTATTTAAGATTTTTAATGAGGTGGGAAGTTGCAACTTTTAAGCTTGGATCCTAATAAATCACATTGCGGATTCACAGATTGAAGGGGAATGTTAAAGTCATGATCTTAAGTGTGAAAGAGCCTATCATTAGATCCTAATGTGATAGTTACCATAAAGAGCCAACAAAGTCACATTGTGAACAATGTAGCCGTTGGAAGCCTTTTGGAGAAGTCACATGTGACTATAAGAGAAGAAGACCGTTGGGAGCATTGAAGAATGTAATAAAACACAAGTCTCTTTCTTCTCCTAGATCCGTGAGAAGAAATTTTCCTTTTGGGAAAATTTTGTCTTCTAAATAGCCATTTGTATATTCATGTAAATTATAGAGTAGTCTTTGTGTATAAAAGAGAGTCTCATGTAAAACTTTAAACACTTAAGAAAGAATATACTCACTTTTTTCATAAAACTTTTTCTCAATCGCAGCCTTATGACCTCAATACACTCAAACACTCTCAAATCTCAATTATTCTCACAAAGTCTTAATCTCTTCATTCTCCAAACATTCTCATCTATTCTCATTTATGATTCCACAATTCTAACAATCTTTTCTTGATTCCATGATAGTCACTCATTTAGAGGATAATGCGTTGATGAGATGATTTGATGTTTTCTCCCGTTTCGGATGTCGCTGTCTCGTGTCTTTATATCTAGTACTTTGGATGACGGCAAGTCGTTTTGGATTCTTCAGTAACTATTCTCCGTGGGTTCAATTCTGCCAGCCACCATATCGGGATCATCTCTCCAGATGAATTTTCCGAACTTAGGACTATTGAGACCAAATTGAAAACAAAATGTGCCTAGTCCTTTACTTTATGTTTTTTCTTTCTGTTTTGTTGCAGATTGTTGCTGCCATTCTTTTGTCATATTTTTGATTTCCATCATTTGCTGATTTTTGTTGTAAAAAAGCATAAATAAAAAGTTTAATTTAGTTGGAAATCCATTTTTTCTGATATTTTTCCTCAAATTTTTACTCATACGAAAAAATAGTAATACTTTTATAATACATTTTAGTTTTTATTTTGTTTTCAATATTGGACCTGTCAAGTATTGAATCAGATAAAAATATTGGATAAAAACCACTAACTGTGGTTTAATAAAATAATTTTATTATTTTATTAAACAAAAACCAACATTTCAATTAGATTTGTGAAATTATGTTGATTTTATAGATTATAATATATATTGAAAAGTATCACGGGATTGATATATACAGCGGGCCTTCATTTCTTGTCTATCTTTTACGATATGTATCAATATATTCTAAAGATAAGTATAACATCCTTTCGGTCAGAATATTCTAAAAAAATATGTTTCGGTTTACTATTGTTAAAAGTAGAAATAGGATTGATTGCAACTTCACGAGCACTTTTGGTGCTAGTCTGCATAATTAAGCCACTAGACCCAAACTTATATTCATCACAATTGTATTTGACAATACATTCATCTTAACTAGGGGCACATGAGTTGTAGTACTCTTTTTTTTTTCTTTTCCAAATACCATATATATTCATTAATAAACTCAGATAACATCAATATCAATATTTCTGGGAGTTCACAATGAGAACTAACCAAATAGGAATAAAATAATCCACAAAAAATCATAAAGAGACCGATTACACATAAAATGAGCAATATTATCCGTATAGACATTGCTTTCACGGTTGATGGCCTTGAAGGTTAGTTTTAGATGTCGTCTTGCTTGTTCTAACACTTCACTTGTGAAGCCACCAATTCGTGTCCAATCTCGTAGGTTACACACAACATCAATCAAGTTCTTAGAGTCGTATTCAAATCTCACATCATGGATACCAAAGTTGTCGAAATAGCCCATTACCCACGTGAGAGTTGCTCCCCCCCCCCATCTCGTCTTGTCCATTTCTTAGGATCCAACCTGTTAATTAAGGAATTCAAAACACTTGGGCGTTTGGTTCAAAAAAACTGTTGTAAGAAAAGATCACATGTGACATAAAAAGAGCCGTTATATCACATCACTTTCTTTCTCGAGAAGTGTGACCCGACCTTCTCGGGATCCGCCTCTCCATCTCAAGATTCACGACCCAAGACCCAAGGATTTTCTCTTTGGTCCTCTACTTTACATAACTTATGTACTTCTTTTGTCTTTCTTTAGATCAAGAAGTCCTAGTATATTCTATATGTAACTCATGTAAAGAAATAAGATTAAGTGAAAGAGAAATCTCTTCCTTCCAGTCTCTCCAATCGCTCGAATCTCTCTCCCTCAATATTTCTCAATCTCTCAGGTCTCTTTAACCTCCCTTATAATTTCTATAAACTTACATGGTATCTGAACCATAAGACTCTAAAGACTAATCTTTTTTCCGCTAAAATCTCTACTCTCTTATACCTTTGTTCTCACGCCATTGTTGTTCTTGAAGCTCTCTCTTGGACCGTTAGGTAAAAGAGAGTTTTGGCGTTGAATCATAGATAATGCCAAGAACTTGGATGTAATTGTGACCCTTAAGGGTGTCAACTACTTATTTTGGGCAAGAACAGTGAAGACCGTGTTGAGTGGTCGTGGACTTTGGGCTCATATTGAAGGAAAAGCTCCAAAGAAGACGGTCCGATATGTCGGTAAGGAAGGCTAAGTGGTACCAAGAAGACCAAATTGCTCTTGTCATCATCAAAAGCTCACTAGACTAGGCCATTCATGAAGCTTACTCTTATTGTCAGAGTGCTAAGAAACTATGGGACATTATCAAGAAGGTATATCGTGATCTCTCAAACCTTAACCGAGGGCATGAGGTGAAAAAAAGCATCAATGACCTAAGCCAAAAGGACATGGACTTCACCCAATGGTTTGGAAAGTATTGGTCACTATGGGCTGATCTTAAAATGTTGAGACCACCAACTGTGGATCTGGCGGTGCTAGGCGAACGACTCAAACAAGACAAGGTGTTCGGCCTTATGATGAATCTCAACTCGGCCTATGAAGACCTCATTTGCCATCACGTAAGGCAAGATAAGCTACCAAGTCTTGAAGAGATGTGCGGCTTAATTAAAAGAGAACAAGGATCTCGGAGCCTCCTTGGCGGTAGGGGGAGCTCGCCATGGCCAATAAGGCAACCTATCGACATGAGGAAAAGAAGGTGTGGATTTGCGATCATTTCAAGAAGAATGGTCATCATGAGGATTGTTGTTGGGTTCTCCACCCACACCTCAAGCAAAATAAGCCATGGGATAAACCAAGGGCCAACCTTCCAAGTGATGAGGCTATGGATCAATCTCATGTTCCGAACACTTCTCAAGCGGCTATGAGTAATTCTATGGAGGCTACTCATGGGGACTTTGTCAGGAGGGCTGACCTTGAGGAGCTCATCAAATCCATCGATTCCCTAAAGGAGTCCGATAACTCTTTTTATGTATCAAAAATTGATAAACCATTGGTAATAGATTCCAGAGCAACATACCATATGATTAGTTTTGCTAAGTTGCTTAGAATTTTGGAACCAGCATTGGGATGTGTTAGCATTGCGGATGGAAAACAAGTACCAATTAAGGGTATAGGCAACCTTAGAATATTTGATAAAGAATCTAAAGCATTTTATATGCCAACATTTAAATCAAATCATAAGACCGTATGTGATCTAAAGTGCAAAACTGTATTCGATCCTAACTCAGTTCATTTTCGGGATACTAAGAATGGAAAGGTCCTTAGAAGAGGTGTTACCAAGGATGGATTGTACTTGTTGGAAGACATCAAGCGCGATCCAAATCTATCTTTAAATTCTTGCTTAGCTAGTTCTCATTTACCTAATGCTTTGAACTCGAGTAGTAATGTAGACAATGATGTGTTGTGGCATGCCTGTTTGGGTCACCCACATTCTAGAGCCTTGAACTTGATATTGCCTAGGGATTCTATTAAGAATGATAATTGTGAGGCTTGTTGATAATAAGGTTTTGCTGTGTTTCCCAAATAACCTACTATTATGTAATCAATTGCAGTACAGTAAGGTGTCAATCCAACTGGGCTAGCAACTATTCAATTTGGATGCAATCTACTCAACCTAATCCAAGCCAGAATGATTATGGTGAATGTTATTATGCGAATCAAACTAAATAAAAACAGAATGCAAAAGCAGAGTAAAAACATAACGCAAAAACAGAACACAAAAACAGAGTAATGAAAACAGAGCAATAGCAAGACAGAGTAGAGTGCAAAACAGAGTATTAAAGGTCACAAAAATTCAATGGAGAAAAGGGGTTCTTGAGGTTAGGGATCAATGATTAAAGCATTCCTAGGGGTTCCAAACTTGTTTATCAACCTATTTAGATGACCTCTAGGCAAGGAATCACATAAATCACATTCATTCTCATGCAATGGGACCTCCCTTGAACAACAACCAGACTTGATCCTCACCAACGATTAGAAGTTCAAGAGGCATTAGACATGGACCTAACAGAGCCTAATAATAACACCCTAGACAATCAATCTCTTGAGCTAGGAGAAGTTATCTCAACCTAAGTTTGTTCAAGCGATTCCGCAGACACCTCTCGGGTGGGAATCCCCAAGTGATCAGAGAGAAATAAGCATTAAGGACACTTAAATTAAAGAGATCTAAACCTTATTTAACCATAAAAAATCTGGAAATTCCCTAGATTTACCCTAATCTCACCATCTCCTCAAGAACCGTAATTTGACTTACTTAGAATTCATGAAGAAGAGCATATACTTAGAATCGAAAATCCATAACATAAACTTAAAGAACAATTCAGAGAGAACTCGGTTCTTTTGCTAGAAAAATTGATATATTCAAAGTGGAAATTCGAAAACAACTTAAAGATCAACAAAGATCTTCCGTTCAAAAGAAAAAGGAAAATTACTTCAAGAGAAAAATGAAAATTACTTAGAAAGAAAAAAGGAAAATTACTAAGAAAGAGAAAAGGAAAAATGCTTAAAATGTTATTGGGCTTGCCTCTTTACATAAAGGGGTATACATGGGCCCTTTTTACAAACAGCCATAAAAAGTCAACTTTGACAAAAAAGTCAACATTCTGGTTTGAAAACCACTCGACCAAGTGATGGTCGAGTGTCATGCTCGAGTGTCATGCAGATATACCAAATCTTCTAGATCACATCCTGAACTTCAACTTTAGGCCAGCCGATTTTCTCATAGGTCTTCTTGTAGTCCAAAATACTTTGTAATAAGCTCCAAAAGTGCCTAAAAATACCCTTTATGCAATGTATGCAATGCCCAATACTAAATATGCAAATTAGACCTAAAAGAACCTAAAACAATGACAATACTGTAAGTATGAATGCAAAACATGCTAAATAATGCCCCTAAAATTACTAAAATGCAGACACATCACTTGTATTCTTGGGAAACATTGTAAAACGGTGTTTCCTAAGTCTTCAACTACTTATGAAAAATAATTTGATCTCATTCAATCGGATGTGTGGTTTTCACCTTGTGAATCTAGAGAAAATCATAAGTTTTTTGTTACATTTATAGATTAAAAAACAAATACACATGGTTAACATTTTTACTTAGTAAAGATCAAGTTCTTCAAGCATTTACTAACTTTCAAAATTATATTTTGACTCAATATAGTGCAAAATCAAGATCGTAAGATCCAATAATGGAGGAGAATATACAAGATGCATTGAAACAAAATCTTGTCAATCATGGCATCATACATCAAACGACTTGCCCTTTTACACCACAACAAAATAGTGTATCCGAGAGGAAGAATACTCATCTCATGGAGGTGGCTTAATCAATGATGTTCCATGCCAATGTACCAAAGAGGTTTTGAAGTGATGTTGTGGTCTCCTCTTGTTATCTTATTAACTGCATACCTACTAGAGTGCTTTATGACATGTCTCCATTTGAGGTAATCAATAACTCGAAACCTTCTATTAAACACTTACGGTTATTTAGGTGTGTGTGTTTTGTTCTTAACAAAGGAGTATCGAGGAACAAACTTGATGCGAAGTGTATAAAAGGCATGTTCATTGGGTACTCAATCACCCAAAAGAGATACAAATTCTACATACCCGAGTCAAGACATGTGGTTGTATCAAGAGAGGTCAAGTTCATAGAATACAAAGGATACTATGAAGAAAAAGATTAGAAAAACCTTCAAGATTTTTCTACCAATACGTCTACCCGGGCCTTGAGTCTCTGTATGCTTCTCGAGAAGCTCGGTATTGGAGAAATGGTTGCAAGAAAGGAAAATATGAGGTCTAGTCATGAAGTGGATGATATCTCTCGTATGGATCATGAGAATGAGGCCCCAAGTGAGGAATAAGCTCCAGAAAGGCCTGCTCTAGAGAGTCCAACTTTGGCGGAGCAAGTGGTGGACACTAACTTGAAAGAATTGAGATAAGACTCCAGTGATGCGGAAACCATTGAAGTAATGGAACAAGCACCTACTCTAAGAAGGAGTCAATGCGTGCAAAGCATTGCAATGGGTCCAAAAAATTATGAAACCATGGAAACTCATGAGCAATCCGTTCTTAGAAGGAGTCAAAGGCTAAAGAAATAACCGCCAACCTTAGTATCTACTACAACAAAACTCCCAAGACTCATCTAACACAAGTGCCGTGCGACCTAGTGGAAATTCCACGAGCTCACCAAGAATTTATCACACAACTCAATCAAGACTTTATGTCAAAGACCTATAAGGAGGCTAGAAAACACAAGGTATTGTGTGATGCGGTTAATAATGAACATGGTGTCATGGAAAGAGGGTTGTGACGTCTAGGTGGATCTTTATAATAAAGTATCATAGTGACGACAATTGAAACGCACAAGGCTAGACTTGTGGCAAGAGGGTTCACACAAAACATATGGTGAAGACTACCATGACACCTTTGTTCTGGTAGTCAAACTACATATGGTACGTGTTGTATTATCTTTAGCTACTAACCTTTATTGGGACTTGTGGCAAATGGATGTCAGGAATACATTCCTACAAGGCGAACTTGAGCATGAGGTCTATATGCGTCCTCCATCGGTTCTTGAACATATTGTCCAATCCGAGAATGTTTTGAGGCTTAGGAAAGCCATCTATGGACTCAAGCAATCGCCAAGGGTGTGGTATCACAAGTTAAGTCATACCTTGAGGGATCATGGGTTTAGAAAATCAGAAGCCGATTATACTCTATTCATGAGCCAAGGTATGAATGATATTGTTGTTATTCTTATTTATGTAGATGACATTATATCACCGGGAGTGACAAGGATGGCATCAAAGGTATCAAAGAACACTTTAAATCTCTCTTGTATTAAAAATTTAGGAGAAATGAATACTTCATTGGCATTGAAGTGTGTCGTACCAAAGAAGGCTTCTTCTTGTCTCAAAGGAAGTATACCCTTGACCTTTTGAATGAGTGTGATGTAGGTAATAAAACAGCCAAGACTCCTCTTGAGGATCCTTACAAAGCAACGTGAAAGAGGGAGAATGAAGAAGAACCATTTGAGAATGATCATCTATATCAGAGGATGGTTGGAAAGTTGATATATCTCACAATCACAAGACCAGACTTGTGCTATGCGGTAAATCAAGTGAGCCAATATATGCAAACATCCAAAGTGTTTCATTGGGAAATGGTAAAGCGAATCCTTAGATGTCTCAAAAGAATTCCAGAACAAGACATATGAATGGGTCAGAATGAGAACACAACACTTGTGGGGTATTGTGATGCGGATTTGACTGAAGATAGACATGACCACAAGTCAACTACTGGGTATTGCACATTCTTTGGAGGCAACCTAGTAACTTGTAAGAGCAAGAATCAAAATGTGGTGTCATGCTCTTGTACGGAAGCCGAGTATAGAGCAATGAGAAAGCTAACAGAGGAACTCATATGGTTGAAGTCATTGCTTAAGGACTTGGGAGTTAAAACTCAATAACCAATCACAATGCATTGTGATAATCAAGCCGCTATACACATTGCATCCAACTCGGTGTTCCATGAGAAAACAAAGCATATTGAAGTGGATTGCCACAAAGTCCAAAAGAATGTGGAGTAAGAAGTAATCTTACCGTGCTACACAGGGAGTTTGGATCAACTTGCAGACATTTTCACTAAAACTGCAAGCTCAAAGGTGTTTGAGTTTGTATACACAAAGCTTGGATTAAGTGATTTGCACAAGCCGTGACAATGATCCATTTTTTGTCATGAGAATAGTGATCGAGAGATGAGAGCTTGCGATTACGCATGATCCAATGAATGAAGTGGATTGCCACAAAGTCTAATAGTGACCAAGAGATGAGAGCTTCCACTCATTAGATCATGCGTCTTTCAAATCTGCAAAAGTAATAGTGTGTGAGTCAATACTTGGCCGAAGTGTTGGTGTTCTTGGAGGAGTGGTGTCAAGCCACATGTCTTAGAATATGTATAAGGTAGAACACTCCCCCAATTTTTTCTTATGGCCTTGCTTCATCAGTTTTTGAGCTTCCATTATACTTCTCCAAGCGAATGAGGGTCGACATGGTAAGTATATAGAATTTATAAGAAAGATTAAACTGACCCAAGAGATTGAGATTGAGAAAGATTGTTGGCGAGAAAGACTAGAGTGACTGGAGAGATTGGAAAGAAGAGATTTCACTTTCTCTTAATCATATTTTTTACGTGAGTTACATATATATAGACTAATCTATTGTGGCTTTTTAATCTAAAAGAATACAGAATAAGTACATAAAAGATGTAAATTAGAGGACCAAAGAGTAAACTTTCGGGTCTCGGGTCACAGATCACAAGATGGTGAGGCAGATCCTAAGATGGCCGGGTCACGCTTCTCAAGGAAAAAAGTGATGTGACATAACGGGTCTTGGTGTCACATGTGATCTCTTCTTAGTCCTCACATGTGATGTTTTCTTCCAACGGTTCTTTTGAGCCAAATGCCCAAGTGTTTTACTTCTCAAGCAACCCTCTTCCTTGCTTAATACTTGATAACAAGATTTTACTTAGGTTGTCAAATCCTAATGTACTAAGATGTCGACATAGCACAAAAGGTGTCAATCCAACTGGGAATGTAATTATCAATCAGAATGCAGTTAACTATTCTAATCCAAGCCATTCAAAGTGTAGTTTGTCTAACAACCTAATCAAACTTTAAAATAAATGTAACGTGGTTTTGACATCTATCTGCCAAATCTCATAATCATAATGAGTAGCAGTCGCTAGGAGAAACTGAATAGACTTTAGCATAGCTACTGGAGAGTAGGTTTCATCATAGTCAACACCGTGGACTTGTTTGAAACCCTTAGCTATCAGTCTAGCTTTATAAATATGTATGTTACCATCCACATCAATTTTCTTCTTGAAAACCCATTTACACTCGATTGCTTTTGCACCATGAGGTAAATCGACCAACAACCAAACTTGGTTTTCTGACATGGATTCCATTTCGAATTGTGTGGCCTTTAACCACTTTTTGGAGTAAGGGCCCATCATTGTTTCTTTGAAGTTTGCAGGTTCATCGTTGTCAACGATCAACAAATCTTGTCCTTCAGTCATGAGGAATCCCAGATATCTCTCGGGTTCATGAAGGATTCTACCGGATCTGCGAACTTCAGGCTCTACAGGTGTTGATTCGACAACATCTTGCGAGTCTAACTGCTGCTCTTCCTGTACAGATTGAGCAGCTTCCTGTAGCTCTCAAGTTTCTTCGAGTTGTACTTTACTCCCACTGTTTTTCTTAGACAGAAAATCTTTCTCAAGAAAAACACCATGTCGAGCAACAAACACTTTGTTCTCGGTTCGGTTGTAGAAATAGTACGCCTTGGTTTCCTTCGGATAACCAACGAAGAAGCATTTATCTGATTTAGGTGCAACTTTATCGGATATTAATCGTTTCACATAAACCTCGCATCCCCAAATCTTCAGGATAGACAGATTGGGAATTTTTCCCGTCCACATCTCATATGGTGTCTTTGCCACTGATTTTGATGGCACTCTATTCAACGTAAACGCAGAAGTTTCTAGAGTATATCCCCAAAAGGATAACGGGAGATCAGTGTGACTCATCATTGATTGAACCATGTCAAGTAATGTTCGATTCCTCCTCTCACACACACCATTCCATTGTGGTGTTCCGGAAAGAGTGAGTTATGAAATAATTCCACAATCTCTAAGATGGTCGCTGAACTCTTGACTTAAGTATTCACGTCCTCGATCAGATCAAAAAACCTTAATACTCTGCCAAGTTGATTTTATACTTCATTTTGGAACTCTTTGAACTTTTCAAAAGATTCTGATTTGTGTCTCATTAAATAGACATAACCGTATATACTGAAGTCAACAGTAAATGTAATGAAGTAGTTGAAATTTCCTCTGGCACTTAGGCTCATCGGACCGCATACATCGGTATGTATAAGGCCCAATAAGTCGCTGGCCCTTTCATTGACTTTGTTGAAGGGAGACTTTGTCATTTTTCCCAATAAACAAGATTTCACATTTCTCAAATGATTCATAATCAAATGAGTCCAAAAGCCCATCATGATGAAGTTTTTGGATGCGTTCTCATTTATATGCCCTAAAAGACAATCCCAAAGAAAACTCGGGTTCGAATCATTTACTTTGAAGCGTTTGATATTAATGTTATATATAGATTTAGATTGGTCAAGAATATAAAGCTCATTCGATAATGGGGCGCTGCCATAAAAAAAAGTCATCTCGAGTAAAAGAACAACATTTGTTTTTAATGGAAAATGAAAAACCTTCAGTATCCAAAACCGAAACAGAAACAATGTTTATGCTTATAGCAGGTAAATAGTAGCAATTTTCTAAAACCAAAACTAAACCAGATGGAAGAGACAAATTATATGTTCCTACGGCTAATGCAGCAACTCTTGCTCCATTTCCTACACGTAAGTCCACTTGCCCCTTCTCCAAGCTTCTACTGTTGCTTAGGCCCTGCATATTAGTACAAATATGAGCACCACAGCTGGTATCAAGTACCCATGAAGTAGAACTTGTTGAAGCAACATTTACTTCGATAACAAAAATACCTGAAGGAGCGTCATACTGCTTCTTCATCTTCTTGTAATCTTCCAAATGTTTCTTGCAGTTTCTTTTCCAATGCCCTTGCTCGTTATAGTAATTGCAGACATCTATTTTAGATGGGCTGGGCTTGGTTCTGGGTATGGATGTGGCCGGCTCCTGGTTCACAACTGGGTCAGCTTTAGCCTTTCCCTTACCCTTGTCCTTTCCACGTTTCTTAAACGATTTACCCCCTTGCACTAAGAGTACAGGTGGGGCGTCCTTCTTGACATTCGACTCTGCTGTCTTAAGCATTCCATGCAGCCCAGTCAACGTCTTTGTCATGTTGTTCATATTATAGTTCAATACGAACTAATGATAACAAGACGTCAGCGACTGAAGTATGATGTCATTAGCCAACTCTTGGCTAAGGAGACAATCTAGTTTAGCTAGATTATCAATATAACCCATCATTTTCATGACATGACTACTCACCGAACCATCCTTTGATAGTTTGCATTCAATGAAATATTTCACTGTTTTGTATCTCTCATGTCTACCTGTTCCTGAAACATAGGCCAGTCACGATCTCGATGGGCGACACCACATTCTCATACGACACCTGCAGTTCTGAGGTTATGGTCGCAATCATCAAGCATTGCACATCTATCACATTATTGGAATGCTTATCCCAAGCATTCCTAACTGCAACAGTGGCATTGGCAGCTGGTCTAGGAGGCAAGACTTGTTCCAAAACATTGTCTTTCTTCTCCTACCTAAGATCAATTCTCAGGTTACGGTACCAACTCAGGAAATTCTTCCCATTCAACTTGTCCTTCTCAAGGACAGATCGAAGGGAGAATGAGTTGTGGTTATGGTTGTTGTTATTTGCCATAGCTGAAATTAAGAGAGATAAAGAGTTTTAGTTATGATGATTAAAGTGTTGAGAAATCTTAACATATTTAAGAAAACTCACATTGTGTTCAATCAATAGTTCCTCGATTGAATACAATGATTCCGAGATCCATATTTGAGAAAAATCTGAGTGAGCTGAGCTCATCGCCCATACCTTAGTTTTATAGGTAAGCAACTTATTTGCTAGTTATATCACATATATAACTCTCGGTCGTGATTTCACATCTCATATGCCAAAATCACTCCAATGTCTCAAAGCTCAAGACGATCTTGATAGCTCAGTCAAGTAAACCAAACTCATAGTCATATGGTAACGGTTACCATCTGCCTAAGCCCTGTCAAAGTAGGTACCTAACCCGAGCTAGCCCACCATACGATGAAATGAGCCTTGACAGTTGACGTGAATTGGAAAGACATCAATTTCTTGATATTTGTTTGAGGAACTAAACTTTAACTTGAATGTATATCATATATGCAATCAAGAGGGTTAAAACAGGATTTTAAAACTCAAAGAAATCAAATCAAAGGCTTCAAATTTTTATTTATGAATTTTCTAATCCTAACCCTGTGCCTGTTGGCACCTGCTGGTTTTTCTTAAACCGATTGTGAGAAAACCAGATCCGGTCCAATCTTATTAAACCGGATCATTTAGGGCTATTTTAAATTAGGTTATATTTTATTTTGGTTTATCACATCAGAACCATGAAACCATAAACCCTAATTTTTCGATTTCAATGAAACCTTAATTTTCTTTTTCAATGAAACACTAATCATGCAATTCTAATTCAACTAAAACAAAATTTTAATCAATCAGTCAAGCATGAAAACATCAGATTTCATTAAGATTACATTCAGCTCAAATTTTTGATTTCAACATTAATAAAATCAGCTATGATTTTTTATTTCATCAAAACCATAATCATGCATTCGAATTCAATTAAAACAAATTTTTAATCAATCAATCAAGCATGAAAACATTATATTTGAATAAGAATACAACCTGGCTCTGATACCACTGTTATGTTTTTAAGCAATTCGACAATTATCAATTGGCTAATTTAGCAAAAACCCTAAGCCTTAGGTCTTGTATTAACTTAATTGAATCTGAAAATAGGGAAGTCGATTATACATGAAATTTGATTGGTGCAGCGGAGAGAAGATCAGGTATAAGATCAGCAAGTGCTCCAAGTGTAGCACCTCTATTGATAGTCCACACGCACGCAAGTAGGAGAAAAGTCTGCTAGATTTTTGTGTGCAATTCTCTTAGGATTTCGACTTGTGCAATCAGCGGCTAGAGTTTCTTATCTTATCAAAAATGTGCCCTATATCATACATATAGGGAGTTTAAGTTAACCTAATTATTTCCTAGTTGAACTAGGATTAATTTAGGCCCATCCCAAAACACCTAATTAATTCCTAGTTGAATTAGGATTAATTTAGGCCTGGCCCAAAACATATGTTCTCATCTGAAACCATGTATTATTACGCTCAAGTCATGAATGATTCCTATAATGATCATTCCCTATTGAATTGTGTCCATTTGTTTAGGTGTGTGACCCAATAGGATCATATAGTACTAGCAGTGAGTATCTCAACTCACAGATTATAAGTGGACTCTAGCAAGCCATTACAACCCCTAGTACCATATGACTTTGTCTAATCTCGATGTTAGATACGACCACACGAGTAAGTTCAAATGATTGCAGGACATTCCCAACAAGCCTATGATCCAAGGTGTAAACCCACTTGATTTGCAGCAATGCATATATCCAATACTCCACGTCATGTATCTCGAGTCAAAAATAGGCTCGATGATGTCCAAGGTGTGTGTATTAGTGCTTCCAGTACCTGAAATCTCTTTGAATGCAATGTGTATGCTAATGCAATTTGGATGAGGCTATTTGGACTATACAAATAATGAGAATTCAGTACAAATGTATGCCTAAAATAGCTAAATGAGACTCCTAGTTCATGCTTAAAATATGTATATCAACTCCCCAGACTTATTCTTTGCTTGCCCTGAAGCAAACACGCAAGAACAAATTTGGAGAATAAGTTGCTCAAGAGGGACTCAAAACCAAAGCAAGTTGACTGAAATGCTACAACTTAATGTCTTGTTTCAATGTTCCAAACAAGTCACACTCTGAAAACGTTAGCATGCAAATCAAAGTTTGATCTAAGCCCAAACTCAACCTACAATTGCATACAAATAAACCAATCCTTTTAACATTCAATTAATTCCAAACTGTGAATCAAGTTACACATCTCATAATGATCTCTTCAATATAATGAATAATCAATTATTCTCATGGATCACTCTGGGATAAGCTTTAACATAAGGCTATTGGTGAGCACAAACTGAGGCATACATAAACAAGGTCTCATCTACCCAGTGCGCCCGACTCGAGCTCCAACATATTCATTCTAAAACCCAAAATTGATTCCTATATATATCCTTTTAAACAAACACGGCAACTCGTTCTTTCAGCTAAGCGCTCTATAAAATCAACTTCCTAAGCTTATTTTCCATAGCTAATCTAAAGGGAGGGTTACTTAATTCAACACTTCCAGCGGTTCTATTTTATATCACATTACAACAGTAGTTCTATTTTTCTCTTCTTGCTTTACAAGACACTCTAAGCATATGTCTATCTCTTCTTTCTTAGAACCCAACTCTAGATTTTAATTACCACAAACTTTTACTAGAACAATACTTACGTTTGTCCCATTTTCTCCCCTTAGACTCTTCATTCCTTTCTTAACCAAAGTAAATAAGCATCCCACACCCATAAACCACCTACGCGTAATCTAGTTCAAAACGTGAACCAGAAACTACATGAAACCTTGTTCTTGTCGGTACTCACCTAACACGTTATGCCAAGATTAAACCATAAAAAGGCCTTACAATCACAAACAAACAATGTAGGGCTCGAAAAGAGGTAAGGGTCAAGGTGGGAATCTACTCGAATTAACACGTTAAAATGCAAAATG
This sequence comes from Lepidium sativum, assembly GCA_023374145.1. NCBI lineage: Eukaryota > Viridiplantae > Streptophyta > Magnoliopsida > Brassicales > Brassicaceae > Lepidium > Lepidium sativum. The sequence continues at coordinate 32,556 of JAKUCM010001136.1, read as the reverse complement.
GTGAAAGGAAATCCGTGTATTCTATAATCCACAAGTTCAAACTCAATGCATAAACTTGATAATTAAACATCTGTTTCATGTTATCACTTAGTAAGAAGTGGCATCTAATCACAACAAAATTTAGCAAAGTAATGAACCAAAGATTAAAATTTCATAACATGGTGTAGTCTTACAATTCGGATTGGATAGCAAGCAACAAACAACATTAACTCATGGCAGTGAATTTAGCATAAAAATCAGTAAGCTTGCGAGGTGAAATCATCATAGTCCCCTATGCATAACTAGACTAGTCTAAATGGATGCAAACTACATGACACTCTATTTTTGTATTTTTCAAAAGTTTAACGACTTTTTTTATGCCATACGTGTAATACAATGATCAATATGATATGGATGCATGAAATGATGTCTAAAATCGTCCCCCACACAACACCTTGTGTGGATAAAAGAATGAAAAAGGATCCTAAACCATCATCGAAAGAGAGATCATCCATCAAGATCCATGTCCATGTTGTCGTCCATGAATTTGTACCCTGACAGCTGCGTGATCTCATGTGAACTCGAGTCATGTTGATCAATGTGACCAGATTCAGGTAGTTGCGTGCATCGCTGAGATAGTTAACCAAATAAGTTAGGCTGCTCAACCCTACCTAAGGCGTAAACTATTGTGAAGTCGAGCCTTGGTTTTCGAGCCATGGAATTCCCGTTTGCTGTTGAGACTGCACATCATGCTGAAATTGTGGCGAAATTGTGTCTCAAAACTCTGAGTGCGCTCTTTGCGGGAGCGACTAGTGGATCGTCTACCTGTTGCTATACGTGTTCTCGGTGGTTTGTAGTTGTGCTCCAAATCATGCGACTTTTTGTGCGAGACCCTGGGTTAAATTAAGATCGAAGCCAAGAATTTATGGCATTATGTCCCTTGGTTGAATCTGAGGCGGTGTCATGTGCTCGTATGAAGATGCCCTGTGTTGCTGCGTTTGGGATGGAGTCTTGTGCTCATACAAATATGCCTTGTATTGGCGCATTGAGGGCCATAGGTATGTGGATCGTCTCACCGACATATGTCTCTCGTGGGCACGAGACGAATTATGTTAACCCGACGTTCTAGAGCATCTGATCAACATTTCGGGCAATACCTAATTGCATCATAGTTTCACGAAGAGGATAACGAGTACACCCAACCGACACCTGCTTGAGGTCCTTCATCGCTTGTTTGTGTAAAACATTTTTCGGCATGTTTTTGTCATCCAATCATCTTGTTTATTATCATCACATCTCTACTCATCCTGAATTTCTTCCACGGCTTCCAATTGGTTGGTCTCTCTCACAACCACCTTGTTGCTGCATCTTCTAGTCTGATGGATTAGTTGCGGGACTTCTGAACTCAAATCTTCATAGTCTAAGTTGATGGGTGAATCAACCAGAGAGGTTATGTTTTGGCGTTTCGTATAACCTTCGCCGGACCTCCTCATACTGTGAGTAGCAAACTCGAAACTACAATGCCAGATTCAACTGCGAGTGTGGCCAAGTTCAAAAGGGCGTGCTACTGAGCTGTGTGTGGCGGCGCATGAGGCGAACAGTGAGGTGAAAGAAGGCTTGAATGGTGTGTGTGCAGGACTTGTACCACTCAAACTTTAGTGTTGAGACTCGACCCAACAACACTCCACTCGAACCACAAACTAAAATCTCAAACCAACAAGTAACGAATCGCACCGCTATGTCAACACTTGAACCGTGAGAAGAAAAGACACTACACGTGTGATGATGAAGGCTCAATCTGGCGTGAGATGGTAAACCCTCTGCTCGATATGGGTCGAGTACCTAGTGGTGGCGATTGGTGACAGACGACAACGTGTGTTGTATTCGAACGTAAACGACGGCGTGCCTTGAGAGTGGATGGAGAAGATGGCTTGTGCTTTTAAGATTCTTGAGGTTAAGTGTGTGAGTGAAGACGCGGAGCTAGAGTGTGGAGCTAGACTACTGAGTTCAAGTGTCTGATGCGGCAGCTCGAGGGCGTGAAGCATGCAGCTCGACGACGCTCGAGTTGTCTCGACTCGAGACTTAACTCAAGCTGCAGCATTGGATAAGAGGCTCGAGTGGGAAGCAGCTAATCTCAAGCAGGTGTATGACAGAGTCCAAGTAGGATCGAGCACAAAAAGGCGGCAGTCGGTCTTATGCGGCTCAAATGGCTTCGAGTTGATTTTATATGACGTGTGTTCTCTTAGAAAAAATGATAGCAAGAGTGAGTTCAAAATCACGAGAGAGACATGAAGATGAAGACTCAAATATGCACTTAAATTATCTGCTTAGACATGATGTAATAGTGTACAATATTTTGTCGTTCACGTTTACAATGGCAAGTTAAGCATGAGTGGAAACGAGTAAGAGTTATACAAGAGCGGAGTGTGGCCCCTTACAGTTAATTCATTCCCTATTCGAGTTCAATTTCACAAGTTGCTAAGTGTATGGAGTCGAGTTCAACAAACAAAAGATCAAGCAATTCTACTGCGAGTAAAGATTTATGACTCCTAATATGCCTAAAAATACCAAACTAAGACCACTGCTAAAAATAATGCACATGCAAAAGGGCCACCAACAACAGAATGCAAGGTATGCTGAATTAACATGGAATAACAGTTAAGGATACTTGGGGTTCATTCTATACTAGTCGTTTGCTAACTCGAGCCTCCGGATTCTGCACTGAGTCAATTTTTCATCGTTGTGTAGCGTCCTAAAAACCCAAGGTTATACCAAAAAGATAAAGAAAATTTTGAAAAGCATAATCAAAAATATGTACAAGGATATTCATGGGATTGCTTGTGATGAGGGTCGAGCCGGTTGAACTAGGCAGGCCAATGACTCGACTTAGGACATGAAAACTTAGAGAACAGCTAGGAGAATCTGTAACCAACATCTTGAACAAGGAGGAGAACGGGTCCTCCTGGAACGCTCCAAGAACGCTCCCTTCCCGGAACGCTCCAAGATTGACATCGGAACTTCTTCAAGGAGCGCAGAAAAGTTCAACAACACAAGTCAAGCCCAAGCAGCACGACAAGAGGAGAACCAAGACCTTCAAGACCATTTTGAAGCTGACCAAGAGGACGAATAATCGACAAGACCCGAGCTGGAAGTAACCGACAAGACTTGGCCCTTTATCGCGTCCTACAAAGTTTGTTTTATGTTTAAGATAAATTTTCTTGCAGGAACGCCAAGCCCAACAACTCCAGCACCTTAGGATAGAGAGTCTTAAGGCCCATAGGCTTTTTAGAGCTTCTATTTTTGTTTAATAACGCACCAAAATACTAAGTTAGAAATTTGTCATTTTTCTTGTAATTTGCCATTTTTCTTGTTTCCTTTTTGTTAATGGGCTGCGACCCATATTTTCCTTTTTCTTTAAGTGAGTCGGCCTTAGGACCCCTATATACGGTCCCCTTGCAGCCAAGTAACAAATCACCCAACTTTTATATCAATAAAGAACACAATTCTCACAAAGAAAACTCTTTATTCATAAGCAAGCTTTATCGTTTGTTTAAGACTTAGAACACACTACAAGATCTCGAGAGGTTTCCCCTTGATCTAGAGTGTGCATGAGTTTATCAAGAAGTCCACCGTACTTCTTGTGGATCGCTCCTAAAACCACCCTTTCCGCGCCCCCCTATTTCTCTTAGCAAGGAAGTACACTCGGTTCCCTTGGATAGAACCCGCTCCAATCAACCTTAGAGAATCATCTTGAAGCTTGCATCATTTTGGTATCAGAGATAAAGATTTCCTAAAAGGTTGTATCTACCTTTACTTTTTGCTCTATTTAATTTTAAAACTGTCATCACTTTCGCATAGGTTGTTAGATTTGTTCTCAAGTAAATTCACAATTGTTTGCTTAAGATCCAATCTATATCTTGCTTATGACAACTAGGTTTCTTAGTTCTCAACTTAAAAAGACAAAAAAAATAATATAATTCTTCCTTCAGTTTATTTTGCCTTTTTTTGTATTTTTTATTTTTTACAATTTCCATTTTTTGCAAAAAAAAAAGATAACTACTTGTTACTTGTTTTGAACATGGAAACCCCAGCTGAGGTCCCCACCCTAGCTGAAACGTTGGCCCAACTCCAAGCCCAGCTTCGAGCCATCAACACTCGAATGGATCGCTTGGAGCCGAGACCCGCCAACACGCTAGTGTACCTACACTCCCGGGACGATGACTCGGACGCTTACCGAGTGGAGACTTTGATCCGGATCAGGATTACCCTCCACCTAGGCGTCATATCACACGAGGAAGAGACGTCCATAACCGCGGACGTGAGTGGGATGTTCCGGTACACTCCAACATCAACCCAAAACTTACTGTGCACACCTTTGAGTGCTACCATTATGCCGATCATAAAAGAGTGAGCTTTACTACTGCTCAACTCACTGACAATGCCTTGTCCTGGATGGATCGCGACCTAGCCGAACGAAGACGTCACCACTATAACCAAGTCGTCACTTGGGACGAGATGAATTTTAATCTAAGGAGAAGGTATGTGCCTCCATATTTCTATAGAGACTTACATAAAAGATTTTCTAAGTTGGTACACAGAAATAGGTCCGTGGAAGACTACTTTGAAGAATTCAAAAACCTGAAGAATTGGCTAGAAACCGAAAAACCTGAGGAGGCCATTATGGCTCAATTCCTAGATTGTTTGCAATACCGCATCACTAGGAAGGTAGAAAGGCAGCCATATCATGAGTTAAGGGAGTTATTGCACTTTGTCATACAAGCAGAACAACACATAAAGAGGATGACGGTCGCACCCAGCCGCCCCAAGTACAACGCTCCCTGGAACGTGCCGCCCCGAGACCACAAGACAAAGCAAAATTGTTGAGATCGAGACTCGTCCTAAGAGAGCTGATCAAGGATCAACCAAGACACCAATACATGAGGTTAGTAAGGCTCCGAATACTTCTAGAACACGTGACATTGTGTGCTTCAAGTGTCAAGGTTGCGGACACATGGCGAGAGAATGTCTGAACCGAAGGGTAATGGTTGTCACCAAGGACGGAGAGTATGAATCACAAGATGAGGACGAGATTGAAGTAGATGAAGCTGTAGGAGGGGTTGAGGAGACTGTAGCATACCCGGATGTAGGTAATTCCTTGTAGCTCGCCACGTCTTGAACTTTATGGTCGTGCCGGATGAAATTGCACCAAGGGAAAACATCTTCCACTCGAGATGTACCATAAGTGGCAAGGTATGCAGTCTTATTATAGATAGTGATGCTTGCACTAACGTGGCTAGAAAGTCCTTGGTCGAAAAATTAGGACTCACCACCACCAAGCACCTGAGACCGTACCGCTTGAGATGGCTCAATGACAAGGTCGAGATTAAAGTCTCCGAGCAAGTGACTGTTCCTTTCAGCATTAGAACATACCAAGAACGGGCACTATGTGATGTAACTCCCATGAAAGCTGGATATCTCCTACTTGGCCGACCTTGAAAGTTTGATAAGGAGGCTCTACACAACGGGCGCACCAACATCTACTCGTTTGTGTATGACAAGCGCAAGTATAGCTTAGCGCCCTTGACCCCGGCTCAAGTACATGAGCTTCAGCTAACCATGGTTCAGTCCACCAAGGTAAATAAACCTTCTCTATTTGTGACTCCGAGTGTCATAGAGAAAACCTTGTATGCTAAGCAAAACGTGCTACTAATGCTCTTCAAAGATAATGTGTGCCTTGAGATCTCGTGTGCAAATTTACCACCAAGGATATGTGAGCTCTTAGAACAATTTAAAGATGTGTTCCCTGAGGAAACACCAGCGGCCTTACCTCCACTCCGAGGCATAGAACATCAAATTGATTTTGTTCCCGGATCCGCACTACCGAACCGAGCAGGTTATCGCATCAATCCGCAAGAAGCTAAGGAACTAGAGCAACAAGTTTAAGACCTATTGGACAAAGGATACATCCGAGAAAGCCTTAGTCCATGTGTTGTTCCAGTCTTTCTCGTGCCAAAAAAGGATGGGACATGGAGGATGTGTGTGGACTACCGAGCAATCAACAATAACACCATCAAGTACCGACATCTCATTCCCCGTTTAGACGATATGCTAGACAAACTTCATGGAGTGACCGTCTTCTCCAAGATAGATCTCAAGAGTGGTTATCATCAAGTTCGCATGATGGAAGGCGATGAGTGGAAAACCTCCTTCAAAACCAAACAAGGCTTATACAAATGGCTTGTGATGCCTTTCGGACTCACCAACACCCCAAGCACGTTCGGATTTTGATGATATTTTTGTCAATAGTTCATGCTTATCTGATCAACTACCCAACATACAACAATGAGTTGTATGCTTTAGTTTGAGCCTTAGAAGTTTGGCAACACTATATACTCGCCAAAGAATTTGTGGCACACACCGATCATGAGACTTTGAAGCACTTGAGGGGTCAGACGAATCTAAAGAGAAGACATGCAAGGTGGTTAGAATTTGTGGAATCATTCCCTTATGTGATAAAGTATAAGAAAGAAAAGGAGAATGTAGTCGCAGATGCTCTTTCTAGACGACACAATCTCATCACCATCATAGACGCCAAAGTTCTAGGATTTGAGTTCATCAAGAACAACTACAGGTAGGATCCAAATTTTGGAAACATCTATCAAGTTTGCAACAAAGGAGCCTTCAGATCATATTACATCCACGAAGGGTACTTTTTTCGGGAAAATAGGTTGTGTATACCGCAAGGATCAATGAGGGACTTGATACTTAGCGAAGCGCATGGCGGAGGACTCATGGGGCACTTCGGTGTTGCCAAAACTCTAGCCATGGTGGGTTAGCATTTCTTTTGGCTGCATCTTTGGAGAGATGTGGAACGGTTGTGCATTAAATGTGCAAAATGTTTCAAGGCTAAAGCTAAGTCCCACCCTCATGGTTTTTATCTCCCTTTACATATTCCTAATGCTCCTTGGGAGGATATCTCAATGGATTTTGTTTTAGGTTTGCCAAAGATAAAGCACAAGGATTAAATCTTTGTTGTAGGGGACCGTTTCTCAAAGATGTTTTACTTCATATCTTGTGACAAGGCCAATGACGTAACATAAATCGCCGACCTATTCTTCAAGGAAGTGGTGCGCCTAGATGGAGTTCCGAGGACTATTGTTTCCAATCGAGACGCCAAGTTCCTAAGCCACTTTTGGAGGATCTTGTGGCGGAAATTAGGCACCAAGTTGCTCTTCTCCACCACTTGTTATCCCCAAACCATTGGTCAAACAGAAGTGGTAAACCGTACTCTAGGAACCTTACTTAGAGCTACGATCGGTAAGAATTTAACTAATTGGCTTTCTTGCTTACCTATGGTTGAATTTTCTTATAACCAAGCTAATCACTCGTCCTCTAAGTTTTTACCATTTGAAGTAGTATATGGTTTCAACCCTTTGACGCCAATGGATTTTACACCACTCCCTCCGCGCCATTACCTTGACAAGGACGCAAGTGCCAAAGCCGAACTAGTCCAAAAATTACATCTCAAAGTCAAGGAGAACTTGGAAAAGAAGGTTGAATCAATCAAGAAAAGAGAGGACAAAAGGCGCATTGTTGTGATATTCAACCCAGGAGATTAGGTTTGGGTACACATGCGCCCAGAGCGCTTTCCGAACAAGCGCAAGTCCAAGCTCGCGCCCCAGGGCAATGGTCTCTTTCGAGTAATTGAACGGATCAACGATAATACCTAACTATTAGAATTGTTTGGTGAGTTCAATATCTCTTCAAGTTTCAATGTTGCTGATCTCTCCCCGTTTCATGTCGACGATGACGATGCACCCGAGATAGAGCATCTTCAGCTTGTTTAAAGTCATTGAGTTTGACTTTCAGCCCTTTCAAAGGCCAATTGGTTCATCGAGAGAAGTTCAGATGAGGGATTAATTCGCAGAACACAAAACATTGTCTAAGTACCGACAATTGACCCAGGGATCACCACTAGATCCAAAACGGCTGCCCGAAAAGTACAGACCCAATGCAACAATTACGCAGCCAAGTTCCTAGAGTTGTATAACCCGTGGTCATACAGCCAATCTGGATACGACCTGACGGAGGTTATCTGAACGGTCTTCACCATCACTAGGTGAAGACCCTAAGCCGTTAAGGAAGTCTGGTACTCTTTTTCCTCACCTTGGTTTTGTCCCAAGTGGTTTCCCAAGGGAGTTTTTAACGAGGCCAAGGCACTTAGCGCATAGCCACGCATCTCCTATGTCGTGGCCATTTCTATCCCTTTTACTTTCTAGCCGTTAAGTCTTATCTTGTTTGCACGGACATATCTCTTTGTTGACCCGCGTCTTTGTGTGTTAACCCGAATGTCTAGGAACTCAGCAGCGTAGTTGTTACACTTGTTCTGTATGTTTCGGGTAGCCGTCTTGGATCTAGTGGTGATCCATGGGTCAATTATCGGCACTTGGGTCGTGCTTTGGGTTCCACGACTTGGTCCCCGTCTGTCTCATTGTCCGCATGCGTTCTGATAGGTCCGGACTCATCATTCCCTGCCCCTTGAGAAGGTTCTGGCCTTAGTTTTCCCATCTTGACACTCTATTTCATTTGATGGTATGGGTAGTAGGTCCATCGACATTAGGGGTTTGAAACCGTAGGCTATTTCAAAAGGAGATTTCTTGGTTGCGGAGTGAACCGAATGGTTGTATGCAAACTCCATGAGCGGAAGTAACTCGAGGCAAGTCCCTTGGTTGCTCGTGACGGTGGTTTGGATCACGGCTCCAACTATTCGGTTCACGACCTCCGTATGGCCATCAGTTTGCGGGTGGAACGCGGTTGAATATAGCAGCTCAGTTCCCATCTTCCTCCATAAAGTTCGCCAAAAATGTCCGAGGAACTTCGGATCGCGATTGTTGCACGGTATGAAGTGTGCAATCTTCGAAAACTTGTCAACAACCACAAAAATAGCATCCTTTCAATAGCAATTAGGTAATCTAAGCACAAAATCCATCGATAAATAAACCCATGGTCCATTCGGGATTGATAAAGGTTTATATAACCCGTGGGGCTGCGGTGTGGATTTGGCGGTTCGGCAAGTGATACAGTGACCCACGAATTTCTCTACCATGTGTTTCATCTTGGGCTAGTAGAAGTGTTCCTTGTGAACCTCTAAGGTCTTAGTGACTCCAAAATGACCGGTTAAGCCACCTCCATGGGCTTCTTGCAGTAGGAGTGTTCGGATCGAGCCGGCGGGTATACACAACCTACGTTCACAAAAAGGGAAACCATCAGCAATTTAGAATCGAGAGTGAACTCCCTTTCCGTGGTCCTTGTAGCTATCTCTGAACTCCGGGTCTGTTTCATAGGCTCCTTTGATTCCCTCGAATCCCAAAACTCTTGCTTACATTGTGGTGATCAAAGCATGTCTCCTTGATAAAGCATCGACCACAATGTTTTCCTTGGCCTTCTTGTATTTGATTACGTAAGGGAACGCCTTGATGAAATCCAGCCATTTGGCGTGCCGCTTGTTGAGGTTGGTCTGGCAGCGGAGGTGTTTCAAAGTCTCGTGGTCCGTGTGAATCACAAACTCCTGAGGTATAAGATAATGTTACCAAGTATCCATGATCCGAACCAAGGCGTAAAGGTCCTTATCATACGTCGGATAGTTCAGGGTGGGGCCATGCAAATTTTCACTAAAGTAGGCCACGGGTTTGCCTCCTTGGGTTAGGACCGCTCTGATCCTGATGCCGGATGCATTGCACTCCACTTCAAAGGTCTCCTCGAAATTAGGTAGGACGAGAAGTGGGGCTTGGGTCAGCCTTCTCTTGAGCTCGCGGAAAGAGGATTCTTGGGCTGCCCCCCATCTAAAGTCCTCACTCTCCTTGATAATGGCTGTAAGAGACGCGGCCATGGTGCTGAAATCCTTGACAAACCGTCGGTAAAAACTGGCCAAGCCGTGGAAGCTTCTTACTTGGCTTACGATGGTTGGTGTGGGCCACTCCTCAATAGCCCTTATCTTTTCTTGGTCCACTCGTAGGCCTTGCGCACTCACAACAAAACCTAGGAACACTAGCTCATTAGTGCCAAAAACACACTTCTTGAAGTTAGCGTAAAGCTTTTCTTCTCGAAGTGTTGTCAAAACAACATTAAGGTGCGACAAGTGATTATCAAGGCCGCGGCTATAGATAAGGATATCATCAAAATAAACCACAACAAACTTATTGATAAAGGGTCGGATTACGTGATTCATTAGGCGCATGAAGGTGGATGGGGCGTTGGAAAGGCCGAACGGCATGACCAACCATTCGTAGAGGCCTTGCTTGGTTTTGAAGGCCGTCTTCCATTTATCACCTTCTTTCATCCGAACTTGGTGATAACCACTCTTGAGATCGATCTTAGTGAAGATGCTTGCTCTATCTAGCTCATCTAGCATGTCGTCTAGCCTCAGAATGGGATGCTTATACTTCACGGTGATGTTATTGACTGCCCGACAATCAACACAAATGCGCCAAGACCCATCTTTCTTGGGTACCAAGAGGACTGGCACGGCACAAGGACTAAGACTTTCGCGCACGTAACCTTGCTTCATGAGATCTCCGACTTGCCTCTCCAATTCTTTGGCTTTGGTTAGATTGACTCTATAGGCAGCTCAGTTTAGAAGTTGGGCCCCCAGGATGAGATCAATCTAGTACTCAATCCCTCGGATAGGTGGTAAGCCGTGAGGCAGCTCTTCGGGAAACACGTCTTGAAATCAGCTTATGAGCTCTTTGATGGCTTCTGGGACGGATGCGTTGATAAAGACGTTTTTACGGTGTTCTCTCAAATACCAAACTGTCTATCTAATCAATTGCAGTACAGTATGGTGTCAATCCACTGGGAGAGTAACTAGCAATCAAGATATAATCTACTTATCCTAATCTAAGCCAGATTCGGTTTAGCGAGTGGTGATCTATCCTAGGTGATAACGAAATCTTAAAACAAAACGCTAAAAACGAAACAAAGTATTAGAATGTAAAAACAGAGCATTAAAAATAAAGTTATAGTAAAACTAATAATGAAGTGCAACAAGAAATCTCAACCTAAAAGCAGAGTATTAAAATCACGGAAATTCAATAGAGGAAAAACGGGTTCTCGAGGATTAGGATCAATGATTAGGGTATTCCTAGGGGTTCCAGACTTATTTATCAACCTATTTAGATGACCTCTAAGCAAGGAATCACAAAGTAATCACATTCGCTCTCGCGCAATTTGACCTCTCCTAAAAGACAACCTGACTTGACTCTCGCCCAACGATTGGAAATTCAAGAGGCTTTAAGTATGGACCTTACAAAGCCTAATAACACCCTAGACAATCAATCTCTTGAGCTAGGAAGATGCTATCTTAACTTAAGCATGTTCAAGTGATTCCCCAAACGCCTCTCGGGGGGGATTCACCAAGAGATCGAATTTCAATTGATCAGAAAGAAACAAGCATTAAGAACACTTAAATTAAAGAGATCTAAGACCTTAATTAAACATAAACAAATCTGGAAATCCTTAAGTTTTCCCCTAATCTCACCATTTCCTCAAGAACCCTAGACTAACATACTCAGAACTCATGAAGTAAAACATAGACTTAAAATCGAAAATCAATTGCATAAAACTTAAGACTAAAAAATCGTAAATGCCTTTGTAAAGATAGAACTCGAAATTTTGCTAGAAAAGATTGTATATTAAAACTTGAAGTTCTAGTACAATTTATAGATCAAAAGATCTTAAAGAAAAAGGAAAAAATACTTAAAGAGAAAAAGGGAAAATTCCCTAGAAAGAAAAATGGGAAATTCTTTTAAAAAGTGAAAAGGAAATTTCCTTAAGAAAGAAAATAGAAAAAGCCTAAAAGATAGTTGGGCTTGCACAAATGGGTCTTGATGGCCTTTTTTCGCAGAGAAGCCCAAGAAGTCAATCTTCGTCCAAAGTCTTAGTTCTGGTCCGCACATTCACTCGACCAAGTGATGGTCGAGTGTCATGCTCGAGTGTCAGAGACTCGAGTGCCAAATCTTCTAGTTCGCATCATGAACTTCAACCTTAGGCCAGACGATTCCTCATTGGTCTTCTTGTAATCCGAAATACTCCGTGATAAGCTCCAAAAAGTACCTAAAAATCCCTTTTATGCAATGTATGCAATACCCAACACTAATAATGCAAATTATGCTAAAAAGAACCTAAAAATGATAATAATGCCAGTATGAATGCAAAACATGCTAAATAATGGTCCTAAAATGTGGTAAAATGCAGACACATCAACTCCCCCAAACTTAGTCTTTGCTTGCCCTCAAGCAAATATGCATCGAACTAAGAAGGAAGAGAAGTTGCTGACAATGGGAACATCTTACTTAAACAAACGACTCGCCAAACTGAAAAACCGTAACCCACAATTGAAACCTCATTCTTTTGTAAGAACCACAATTTACTTTCATCGAGGCTTAGCATAAAAACCGAATATTCCGTAACACTTAGTTGGACTCTTAAGAAACTCATATTCGAAACCTATTTCTTTCAAGTGCAGTCCGCAAGAGGGGCTATTGATCAAAGACCTTGGGATTCAACTTCCTCAAATTCAGCTAGTCACTATGGTTTAAGCATTTTCGATCACTTCTCAACTCCTACTCGTTTTTATTGGCTTTAGCTTTATCAATGAAGCACGAAAAAGTACGGGTTTACGCACAGTCCCGGTTCACCTTAGGCATCGATGTATTAGCTTTATTAATGAGACGCGAAAAAGTACGGATTTACGCACAGTCCCGGTTCATTTTAGGTGATATCGAAATGGTTTTATTGATGAACACAAGAAGGTACGGGTTTAGGCACAATCCCCGTTCATCTTAGACCATATATTTTGAGCCGAGTTGAGAAGGATGATTCTATATTCACCTTATGCTTTTCTTTTTACTTAGCTAGCTGAACCTAAGGAAGGATCTTATGCAATGTATCTCAAGCCCCTAATTTGGAAAAAATAGAATTCGATTATGAGGTAACAAATCAGGTTCTTTTCGAGACACAACCTAAGTATCGGTTTCAAAGGCCAATGATCTACCAATCAGTGTTCAAGAGGGAAAAAACGCGAGTCTAAGAGTTCACTATTGTTACTAGCCAATCAACCTAGCAAGTCTACCTATCTAGCAAGATGATTCCCAAAATTCTAGACTCAATCCTATATGAATGCAATGCAGCTACATGAACACTCTGTTTTTGACATGCATTTTCGATTTTTTTTCAAATTTTTATGGGTTTTCTATGCCTTAGATGTAATGCAAATGATCAAATGCAAGAATAAAAACTAAGAATTACAGAAAAAAGTCAAATATCCTCTAGAACCCTCCCCCAAACTTAAATCACACAGTCCCTTGTGTGTATAAAAGTCCGAAAGAGGATCCTAGACCAGCAAGTCAAGTGAAAAATATGCAAAAGCAAGTCAAGTAAAAGAAATGTAAAAGCAAGTCAATTGAAAAATATGCAATGGTATTTACAATGAAAGGAAGGGGTTTTCGTACCTCTCTAATGGTTCCAGTAGTCGGCTGCCACATTCCGCATGAGTTCCATGTAGTGGTCATTGTGCCTCTGACGCTCGAGCTCAGCTTGCTCGAGCGATTATGTCGAGTGTTCGGATTGCTCGATCGATTGGTGCTCGAGCGGCTGGCTCGAGGTTACCCCAGCTGCATCGAATGGTCTTCTATATGAGAAGGCTGCGGGGTTTGCAGAGGAGTGTCTAGCTGGTGCGGGTTGGTGCTGCCTTTCACGATCCGTGGATACGGAGGCTCTTCTTGGGCGAATAGTTGGTGGTGGTGGTGGTGGTCCGCTGTTTCTTTCTAGAGCTGCCACTCTCCTACTTAGATCATTGTTTTCCTGCCTTCTAGCTTCGTCGCTTGCAGTCAGCTTCTTCACCTTCTTCATCAACCATTTGTTCATTTTCTGCAACAAGCTTATGTGCTTGTGTGCTTCTCGAATTGGTTCTTCTTGACGTGGTGGCATCGTGTATTCTTCAAAACAATATGCTTCAGGATCCACTTCATCGCTTTTTGTTGGATATGAACTCTGCTGAGGGCCATTGGGATTCATCGCTCTGATCGAGTGTACCTGAAAGCAAACAGAAACCAGAAACGAGATTAGAATAATAGTATAGTAAAACTTAGTCTCAGAAAAGTGATTGTCCTAATTGTAGCTAACTAGTTCCCAGTTGGCAACGGCGCCAATTTGATAAAGACGTTTTTACGGTGTTTTCTCAAATACCAAACTGTCTATCTAATCAATTGCAGTACAGTATGGTGTCAATCCACTGGGAGAGTAACTAGCAATCAAGATATAATCTACTTATCCTAATCTAAGCCAAATTCGGTTTAGCGAGTGGTGATCTATCCTAGGTGATAACGAAATCTTAAAACAAAACACTAAAAACGAAACAAAGTATTAGAATGTAAAAACAGAGCATTAAAAATAAAGCAATAGTAAAACTAATAATGAAGTGCAACAAGAAATCTCAACCTAAAAGCAGAGTATTAAAATCACGGAAATTCAATAGAGGAAAAACGGATTCTCGAGGTTTAGGATCAATGATTAGGGTATTCCTAGGGGTTCCAGACTTATATATCAACCTATTTAGATGACCTCTAAGCAAGGAAACAAAAAGTAATCACATTCGCTCTCGCGCAATGTGACCTCTCCTTAAAGACAACCTGACTTGACTCTCGCCCAACGATTGGAAATTCAAGAGGCTTTAAGTATGGACCATACAAAGCCTAATAACACCCTAGACAATCAATCTCTTGAGCTAGGAAGATGCTATCTTAACTTAAGCATGTTCAAGTGATTCCCCAAACGCCTCTCGGGGGGGATTCACCAAGAGATCGAATTTCAATTGATCAGAAAGAAACAAGCATTAAGAACACTTAAATTAAAGAGATCTAAGACCTTAATTAAACATAAACAAATCTGGAAATCCCTAAGTTTTCCCCTAATCTCACCCTTTCCTCAAGAACCCTAGACTAACTTACTCAGAACTCATGAAGTAAAACATAGACTTAAAATCGAAAATCAATTGCATAAAACTTAAGACTAAAAAATCGTAAATGCCTTTGTAAAGATAGAACTCGAAATTTTGCTAGAAAAGATTGTATATTAAAACTTGAAATTCTAGTACAATGTATAGATCAAAAGATCTTAAAGAAAAAGGAAAAATACTTAAAGAGAAAAAGGGAAAAATTCCCTAGAAAGAAAAATGTGAAATTCCTTTTAAAAGTTAAAAAGGAAATTTCCTTAAGAAAGAAAAATAGAAAAAGAACTAAAAGATAATTGTTCTTGCACAAAGGGGTCTTGATGGGCCTTTTTCGCAGAGAAGCCCAAAGAGTCAATCTTCGTCCAAAGTCTTAGTTCTGGCTCGTAAAGTCACTCGACCAAGTGATGGTCGAGTGTCATGCTCGAGTGTCAGAGACTCGAGTGTCAAATCTTCTAGTTCGCATCCTGAACTTCAACCTTAGGCCAGATGATTTCTCATTGGTCTTCTTGTAATCTGAATCCGTGATAAGCTCCAAAAAGTACCTAAAAATCCCTTTTATGCAATGTATGCAATGCCCAACACTAATAATGCAAATTATGCTAAAAAGAACCTAAAACAATGATAACAATGCCAGTATGAATGCAAAACATGCTATATAATGGTCCTAAAATGTGGTAAAATGCAGACACATCATGAGTCTTCACTAGCTAGAGACAACAACTCCTTAAAGATCATTAGTAAAACATAACAGGAGGAATCACTAAATGATCTCCTAACATCCCTAACAGTAATCAAAAGGTTCGTTTTAGTATCCGGATCATTAGTCATGTTCATTTGCAATTCATTAACTTGTGAGGGTGTCAACGGCTTAAGGCATATTTGCTTATTATCATGAATGAAATGGTATTGGTTCGTATGACCACAGTGAGATGTTTTCTTGTCGAATTGCCAAGGCCTACCCAACAATAGGTGGCTGGCTTACATCTGCACTACATCGCATAGAACTTGGTCTTTGTATGGCCCCACATTGAATATGAAAAAAACTTGTTCGGACACATTAATCATAGACTTATTGTTCAACCACTTAAGCTTATAGGGTTTTGGGTGGGGTGTGGTTGCAAGAGAAAGTTTCTTGCCATGTAGGAGCTCGCGACAATTGTACATGAGCCCCCATCGATGAACAAGCCACACACCTTCCCACTTACCATGCATCGAGTGTGAAAGATGTTGTCACGCTGGTTGGAGTCTTCCGACAATGGATTGACACTAAGCACTTGCCGGATCATAAGAAGCTCTCCAACCTCCAGCTCGGCGATGGTTTCCTTGGCCTCAGCATCTTTGTAATCCCCTGTGGCAGTGATGGTCATGTTCCGCTGGTTTAGGCAATCACAGGCATAGTGACCTCGTCCTCGGCACTTGAAACATTCGATATCCCTATTTCTTGCATCGGTGGGCTGAGGGCACGACTCCGGTCGCGGGTTATTGCTAGGCTTTCGTGGCTTGAATCGATAGTCGATGTGAACAGATTTCGGCTTCTCGGGTCCGCGGTTAATTCCCTGGGAAGAGGACGCATTCAGGTCCAGCTAGGAAGTCACTGGCCTCGGGCCCGAGTGGTTCTAGCAGTCTTCCTCTTAATTTGTTGTTCCACTTGAATGGCCAAGTGCAACATCTCCTCGAAGCCGTGGTATGTTTGGCGCTCAACCTTGTGATTCTCTCATTCAAGCCGTCTAAGAACTGAGCTATTAGAGCTTCCTCGGTTTCCTCAATTTGCAGCCGGTTCCTTAGGTGCTCAAATTCTTCAACATACTCTTCAACACTCTTTGTTTCTTGGGTGAGTCTTCTTAAACCGTATTTGTAAGTCTCGGCTATAGTATTGAGGGATGTATCGAAGCCTCATAAAAACCTTCATGGCAGTCCAATTGGGGACGGGGCGTTCGTAATTTCTTCTTTGGTCATCTACGTCTTGATCCCACCAAGTGAGTGCATGATCTGTGACTTGGGCTGCAGCAAAGGTAACTTGACGTTGATCCGGGTAGGTATAACATGAGAAGACCTTATCCATGCAGCCTTCCCACTGTAGGTAAGCTTCCAGATCAAACTTCCCGGCAAAGGTGGGAACAGTGATTTTGTACGAGGCCCGACTTGATTGGGACCCATAGGAAGGTTGTCATCTCGGCGTGGCTGTCTCCGCCTCAGGTAGTCTGGATCTTCTTCGGTGGAGTAGTCCTCGACTTGTCCTTGGTCTGGTTGTTGTCCGGGAGGATGTGGGACTCTCGGCTCGCGGTGTGGTAGCACTCGTTGGACAGCTGGCCGAACAATCTCGAGTCGATTGAGCCGCTCGTCAATTTGGCCCAGCTGGGCTTGGATTTGCATGAGAACGCTCCAATTTCAGGTGGAGGGGCTGGAGCCATCGGTGGGTCTTGAGCTGCCATTGTATGGACGGCGGCATACGGATTCCGGTGTACCAGAAAAGGTATAGATGGCGGCGGAAGGTCGCCAAAAAATTATGTCTGGCGGAGGGTCACCGGAGAAGTAGGTACGGATGACGGTGTACGGATCCCGGTCATGGCCGTACAGATCAGAGTCAGTGGTTATACGGGTCGCGGGTCTCGGCTGGTTGTCGTACTGTCGGCTGCGTGCATTCCACCTGTACAAAGAAGCACACGTGGGAGAGGGCTAACGGCTAACGGATAAGAAGGAATCTTATTTGAAATATGATAGCTAATGATTGGTCAAAAAGCAGTCAATAGGTACAACTGTGGGGATCTTCGGCTATGTTACCAAAAACTGATGGTTCGATGGTGGGAGAGGTTCGGATAAGTTCTAATCTGAAACCTCCGATGGGATAGATGCGATATGGAACAAAAGAGGGGAAATGTGATCGAATGATGACACGTGAGCGATGGCTCTACTCACGATACGGTCAGGCTTAGCAGCCATGAACCCGGTTCGACGTCAGCTAAGAGTTTCTAGGCGAATCACATGCAAAGAGAAATGAGAAAACTTGGTTCTTTGATAAATGAGGCTAACCTATTTACAAACACATAAAAGACCCTTTTATAGGCAAGCTTAAAACCCTAGACAAGTGGGTCAACAAGCAAAAGGTGTCCTTAATACTTATTTCTTTCTGATCAATTGAAATCTGATGGTTTGGTGCCGCGAGAGCGGTACCAAATCAAGGCAAACTCTGAAGAAGCTGTGGGATGTCAAAATGCATCGGTAGGGGGCCGGTGGTGGACGACATTCGGGAAAGCCGGGCCTATCGGAAAGTATGAAAGTGTTTCAAAAGAGAATATAAAAGCGGATACCCCCAGTACATCGAAACTCATTGCCATTTCCCACCCAAAAGGTGTTTGTGATAATGCTTGAGTGAACTTAGGTTGAGATAACTTCTTCTAGCACAAGAGATTGACTGTCTAGGGTGTTATTAGGCTCTATTAGGTCTGTGTTTAGTGCCTCTTGAGCCATCTAATTTTTGGTGAGAATCAAGTCTGGTTAGGGTTTGAGAGAGGTCCCATTGCATGAGAATGAATGTGATTGCTGTGATTCCTTGCCTAGAGGTCATCTAAATAGGTAGATAAACAAGTCTGGAACCCCTAGGAATGCCTTGATCGTTGATCCTTAACCTCAAGAACCCACTTTCCTTAATTGAATTTTCGACTTTTCTAGCACTCTGCTTTTTTGCGAAAACTTTGTTTCTTCATTGCTATGTTTTCTTCGTCATTGCTCTATTTTTAGTTGCTCTGTTTTCATTCTGCTTTTACGTTATGTTTTTACTCAGTTTTTACATTCTGTTTTATTATGTTTTGCATTCTTTTTTCATTAAGCTTGATTAGCATAATATCATTCACCTTTATCATTCTGGCTTAGATTATGTTAAGAGATTGCATCCAAATTGAATAGGTACTAGCCCAGTTGGATTGACACCTTATTGTACTGTGATTGATTACATAACAGTAGGTTATTTGATAACCGTAAAAAGCCTGTTATCAAATTGGCGCCGTTGCCAAATGGGTTCTAGTTAGCTACAGTTATGACTATCACTTTCCTGAGACTAAGTTTTACTTGTGTTTTCTTTTTCTTCTTTTCTTTATAACTAGACTTTTGATTTTGTCTATTTTGCAGGAACACTCGATCAAGACACTCGACCTATACAGCTCGAGTGTCGTGATCTTCAAACCCAGAACACTCGACATCAACACTCGATCAACCCTTGGTCGAGTGTCTGTTTTCTGGGCCAGAATCAACCTGCATGCATACTCGATCAAAGGGCAGTGAACACCTCATCCCCTACTCGGACATCATACACAGATTCCCTCGCGAACAGTTGCAGAATCAACAGAACAGTTTGAACGAGGAGATTCAAGATCAGGTTGGGATGGAAGAACAGTCACACGTAACTGAGCCAGGACATCGCCCCAGGCGCACCAGACACATTAGTGCAGGTGATGCTCCCAATATCCACACAACACGCCATGGAATCGTTCCACCTGCCATTGCCAACAACAACTTTGAGATTAAGAGTTGTATGATCTCCATGGTACAGAACAGTAAGTTTCATGGGTTGCCATCTGAGGATCCGCTGGATCACCTTGATGAGTTCGAAAGGCTAACAAGTTTGACCAAGATTAATGGGGTCAGTGAGGATGCTCTGAAATTGAGGATGTTTCCATTCTCTCTTGGAGACAAAGCTCACCTCTTGGAAAAACACCTGCCTCAAGGGTCTATTACATCTTGGGATGCCTGTAAGCAAGCCTTTTTTGGAAAATTCTTCTCTAATTCCAGAACAGCGAAGCTTCGCAACTCCATCTCCGGTTTCTAACAAAACCATTCTGAGACATTCTCTGAGGCATAGGAATGATTCAAGATGTACCAATCTCAATGCCTCCATCATGGATTCAGTGCCGAATCACTCCTCAGCACTCCCTACAGAGGTGTCCTTCCCAAGATTCGAATGTTGTTGGACACAGCAAGCAACAAGAACTTTCTGAACAAGGATATCAATGTGGTTGGGAACTAGTTGAGAACTTATCCCAAGCAGATGGGCAGTACAGTGAAGACTACGATCGGACCCCTCGGGGTACAGCAGATCCAGACATGGTCAGTAGGAAGGAACTCAAAGCTATACAAGACAAACTGGATAGGTTGCTCTATGCGCAGCAGAAACAGGTGCATCATGTGAGTGGGGCAGAACAGGTTGAAGCGGATGAAGATCAGATAGAGGAGGTCAGTTTTGTGCAGAACCAGGGAAACAGCTATCGCCCCTACAACAGTTACAAACCTAACCCAAACTTCTCCTATAGGAACACCAATGTGGTTAATCCCCAGGATAAGGTGTATCCCCCAAAACAGCACAACCAGCCTCCATCCAAACCCTTTATCCCCAAACCACAGTACCAACAAATGCATCACCAACCACCCACTGTACCACCTAGATATGAGAATCACAACCCAACCCAACCCCAACAAACACCTGAGGTCATGGACAATCTGCAGCAAATCCTCAAAGGTCAGACGGCTACAACATCAGAATTGACTAGGAAGTTTACCGAGGTACACACAAAGATAGATGTTTCTCACAGTGATCTACACTGCAAGTTTGAGACACTTAATGCTCGCCTCAAGTATGTCAAGAATCAGCAAGGCTCTTCATCTTCTGTAAAACCAACTGGACAGCTACCAGGAAAAGTTGTTCAGATCCTAAGGAGTACCACGCCAACGCCATTACATTCCGTAGTGGCCGTGAGTTACTGATCTGTGCTGAGGATGCAGACGCCACTGAGGACAGTGTCATTCAGCAGGGGGAGGATGATTTGGTCGAAGAACAGCCAGAAATCAGCATGAAACCTCCAAAGTCCAGAACACTTGAGCCTGACACTCGACTACCACCTGGTCGAGTGTCGTCTCCCGAACCACCAAAACCTAGTGATTTGCAGAAAGACCCAAAGCCTTTTGCTCCACCACCTTTCAAACCCCAACTTGATTCAAGAAGGATGTTGCCAACAAATACAAGGCTCTCTTCAAAAAACAGATAAGGGGTGTTGAAGTGAAGATACCGATTCTGGATGCCTTCATGTTAATGCCCCCATACCAGAAACTTTTGAAGGATGCAGTCAAGTACATAACACAAGAGGTTGAAGGGATGGTTGTGCTAACACATGAGGTCAGTGCCATAATTCAGAGGAAAGTCATACCGAAGAAGCTAGATGATACAGGGACATTCACAATCACATGCTCCTTAGGTCCTCTCACGCTTAGGAGTTGCCTATGCGATCTAGGAGCATCGATCATCTTGATGCCACTGTCAGTCGCCAAGCGCTTAGGGTTTGACAAGTACAAAACATGCAAGATATCTCTGGTTTTAGCTGATAGGTCGGTTAGGATTCCGCATGGCATTTTGGAAGATATACCAGTTCAGATTAGAGGAGTGGAAATCCCGACAGATTTCGTTGTACTCGATATGGGAGAAGAGCCCCAAGGACCCTCTGTTGTTTGGTAGACCTTTCTTGGCCAATGCAGAAGCTGTGATTAATGTACTAAAAGGAGAAATCTAACTGAATTTGGGGAAGGATTTCAAAATGACCTTCAACATCAGTGATGTGATGAGGAAACCGACTATTGAGGGTCAGCTGTTAGTAGTTCAGGAGATAGATGATCTTTCAGAGGATCTGTTTGAGGAATTAATGGAAGAAGATCACCTTGGTACTGCTCTGACAAAAGATGGTTGTGATGGATACGTGCATAGAGAAACAGAGGTTTACAAGAAACTATTGGACTCTTACAAGCCTTTGAAAGGGGAAAATCAGCTCGAGACTGTACACTCGAGCCTGACAATCGACCACCACCTGGTCGAGTGTCACGATTCAGCCAGAGACCACCTACACTCAACCAACACACTCGATTAAACGAAGGTCGAGTGTCAACCTTCAGTGGAAACAGACGATTGGTCAGAGATCAAATCACCAAAAATGGATCTTAAACCACTACCCTTGGGGCTCAGGTACGCATTGCTTGGAACCAACTCAACCTATCATGTGATTGTGAATGATGCATTAACTGAGGATGAGTTAGAAATGTTGCTTGCTGAATTGAAAAGGTTTAGAAAGACTCTAGGATACTCATTGTCTAATATTAGAGGAATTTTTCCTGACTTGTGCACACATAGAATTCACCTTGAAAATGAATCCTACTCTAGCAGGGAACCTCAAAGGAGATTAAATCCAAATCTGAAAGAGGTTGTTAAGAAGGAAATTTTGTAATTACTAGATGCTGACATTATTTACCCTATTTCGGATAGCAAATGGGTATCTCATGTGCATTATGTGCCCAAGAAGGGGGGGAATAACTGTTATTAGGAATGAGAATGATGATTTGATTCCTACTAGGACTGTTATAGGACATAGGATGTGCATCCATTTTAGGAAATTTAACTCTGCATCTAGGAAAGATCATTACCCCTTACCCTCCATTTATCAAATGCTAGAGAGGTTGGCTAATCATTCATATTACTGCTTCATTGATGGATATAGTTGATTTTTCCAGATCCTTATACATCCAAATGATCAGGAAAAGACAACTTTTACCTGCCCTTATGGCACATTTGCATATAGAAGAATGCCATTTGGTCTCTGTAATGCACCTGCTACTTTTCAACGTTGCATGACTTCGATATTTTCAGATCTGATTGAGGAGATGGTTAAGGTGTTTATGGAGGATTTCTCTGTTTATGGCTCTTCTTTCTCCTCTTGTTTGTCGAATTTGTGCAGGGTTCTATCTAGGTGCGTTGAAACAGACCTTGTGCTAAATTGGGAGAAGTGCCACTTCATGGTGAGAGAAGGCATCGTTCTGGGTCATAAGATATCAGAAAAGGGTATTGAAGTTGACAAAGCCAAGATATAAGTGATGGTTCAGTTACAGCCTCCCAAAACAGTGAAGGACATTAGGAGTTTCTTAGGGCACGCAGGATTTTATAGGCGCTTCATTAAGTATTTCTCTAAGACAGCTAGACCTCTGACTCGTCTTCTCTGTAAGGAAACAGAGTTCGTCTTTGATGAAGAGTGTCTCAATCTGGAACTCAAAGAGGCCTTAGTGACAGCACATATTGTTCAAGCACCAGATTGGACTCTTCCTTTTGAGATAATGTGTGATGCTAGTGATTACACTGTGGGAGCAGTTTTAGGACAGAAGAAAGATAAGAAGCTCAATGTGATCTACTATGCTAGTAGAACACTGGATGAGGCTCAGGTAAAGTATGCCACGACGGAGAAGGAATTACTTGCAGTGGTGTTTGCATTTGAGAAATTCAGGTCCTATCTGGTTGGATCGAAAGTTGTTGTGCACGCAGACCATGCAGCTCTGAGGCACTTGATGAAAAAGAAGGATGCTAAGCCTAGACTACTTGGGTGGATTTTGCTGCTACGGGAGTTCAGTATGGAGATAGTGGATAAGCCCGGGATAGAAAATGGTGTTGCACATCACCTCTCTAGGATGCAAGTGAAAGGATCCCTTCCGATGAATGACGATATACCAGAAGAGCATCTGTTGAGCTTTTCAATCAGACACTCGACCATGACACTCGATCAAGCCTTGGTCAAGTTTCCGCTTTCTGATCAGAAAAGATGCTTTAGGTTTGGGATGCAACTTGCCGGAACTAGTCTGTCATGGTATGCCGATCTGGTGAAATTTTTGGTAAGAGGAGAACTACCTAAGACTCTACATTCTCATCAAAGGAAGGAATTTTTCAGAGATGTGAAGCAATACTTCTGGGATGAACCATATCTCTACAAAAAATGGTCTGATGGGCTGTTCAGAAGGTGTGTGTCAGAGTAAGAAGTTAATGTAATATTGGAGCACTGCCATGGATTTGCATATGGTGGACACTTTGATGCATTCACGACTGCACAAAAGATTCTTCAAGCTGGGTTATGGTGGTCGTCCATCCAGATGTGATTGTTGTCAGAGGATAGGCAGTATAAGTAAGAGGAATGAGATGCCTCAGAATCCCATCTTGGAAATAGAGGTGTTTGACTGTTGGGGAATTGATTTCATGGGACCCTTTAACCCACCATCTCTGGGAAACAGGTACATTCTGGTTGCTGTGGATTATGTTTCCAAATGGGTGGAAGTTATTGCATCTCCCACAAACGATGCAAAGGTAGTACTGAAGCTGTTCAAACACATCATCTTTCCCAGGTTTAGAGTGCTGAGAGTAGTGATCAATGATGGAGTATCCCATTTCATCAATAGAGTATTTGAGAGCTTGCTCAATAAGCATGGGGTTAAACACAAGGTGCGACTCCTTATCATCCCCAAACCAGTGGGCAAATTGAAGTATCCAATAGGTAAATCAAGTCTATTCTGATGAAAGTAGTTGGGCTATCAAAACGAGATTGGGCCGCCAGATTGGATGATACTCTTTGGGCCTATAGGACTGCTTTTAAGACGCCGATTGGGAGAACACCTTTTCAGCTACTCTATGGGAAGTCGTACCATTTGCCAGTAGAACTCGAATACAAGTCAATTTGGGCAACTAAGCTTCTGAATTTTGATTTTAAGATTGCCCAAGAGAAAAGACAGATGGAAATGCATGAACTTGAGGAGATCAGACTTGAGGCATATGACAGCTCTAAGGCATACAAGGATCGCACCAAAGCAGCTCATGCCAAGAAGATTCAGTCTAAGACAATCACAGCTCGTAATCAAGTGCTTCTTTTTAATTCTAGGCTCAAGCTGTTTCTGGGTAAACTCCGATCCAAGTGGTCTGGTCCGTTCAAGGTGGTGCGAGTTCAACCATATGGAGCATATACCTTGACCAACAACAAAGGTGAAGAGTTCACAGTTGAATGGTCACAGAGTTAACCCATACTTGGCTAACTGCACGATTCCCGAGGGAACTTCGGTTCTCCTCGATGAGGCACCTCATCTCCAATGAATATGAGGGAGTCAAGCTCGAGACTATAAACGAGTGCAATTGGGAGGCAGTCTCAAAGGTATCCTCTGTATATAAATTCAATTTCGCATCCACATTTAGCATGTTTCATTTCTTTCGATATTCTTATAGTTTTTGCCTTTAATTACATTTATTTTATCTTACATGCACTTGGAAAGTTTTTTGTACGTTTTGCAGGGAAGTGGGGCCCAAAATAGGACAGGTGGGGCCAGACCGACATGATGGGACAACACTCGACCACGTCTGGTCGAGTGTCCCACTCAAGTGTCAGCTGCCATGTGACAGACTGACACTCGACCAAGCATGCTCGAGTGTCATACTCGACTGCCCCACCACCTTGCATATTTCGAGGCCTGCACAAAAAGGGGAGACATTTACTGCGAAAAACGGGATAAATCTATCGTTAATGAATTATCTTTTATATTTAATTCAAAAGATTTGATTTGATCCACATTCAAATTTGAAATTTGAAAAAGATCCCCCCTTATCTCTCCTCCCCTATATAAAGAGGAGGACCCTCTCCCTTCTCATTCACACAAAATCAATTCTCTCACTAAAAAAACTTTCTCTAGATTTTCTCTCTTTTTCAGAAACTTTCTTGTGAAATCAAGAGCAAAAGGTCTCAAGGGTTCAGTTCGATCAACCGGTGCGCGTCCCTCGGTATATATGTGACACTCGACCTCTACTGCTCGAGTGTCAAGCTCGAGTGTCGCCTACCTTCCTTCTTTCCGGCTAAACAATACTATGTCTGAACGGAAAACCAACCATGCCAGTCTCCTCCGACTAGAACCAAGAATAATGCTCGATCCAGAAAGCAACCTCAGCAAGGAGAATCTTCTAGGAGCAAACCAGATAAAAAGGAGCGAAGAAGGTTGGTGATCCAATCAGAGAGTGAGTCAGGGGAAGAGAGAGAGTACATGGACGAAGATGATCCAGAGTTGGGACGAGAGGAGGAAGACATGGAGGCTGATCTCGTGGATGAGACACTCCAAGAAGCAGGGTATGGAGATCAAGAAGCTGAGGAAGCAAGGGAGATCTTCCTAGCTGGTATGAGGGAGAAAGAGATGAAGAAGAAGCATAACGCTGAAAGATCCCTCAATGACCTGCAAAGAATGGATTTTGTAGGTACCCGCTACCCATGCAAGGAAGCATTGACTGCATAGGGATTAACTAGGACGTGAACCTAATGCTCCAGAACTTTGGACTGTCCACATTTGTGTCTAATCCAGAACGTGCATACAAGGAGGAAACAATGCAATTCCTAGCCACTGTCCAGATTGTTCTCTATGATGCAGACAACATGCGTCTTCAGGAGAGACAAGGTGGCGGGTACCTCATCTTCACAATTAGGGGCCGAGACTACCGTTTTACTTTCAGAGCACTGCGAGAGTTGTTCCAGTTCCCAAGGACCGAAGTGGATGATCTATGATCTATGGCGCTCTATCGCCTCAACAAGGAGCATGTTTTCGTCAGCTCGATCGAAGGCATCCCTGATTCAGAATCCTGCTTTGCGGTACTTTCGCATGATACTTGCAAATACTTTCTTCTCACGCTTTACTACAGGTACTATTTATCTTGGGGAGATGGAAATGCTGGTGACTGCACTCGGTTCATGAACATCGACCATCTGCGGAGATGTCAGTTCCTATCCACGACCGAGGCACAAGGTAAGCACGTCTACTCTTTTCATCACTTGCTTAGACCAAACGCTTTTCTGCTGTTGCCAAATAGAGAATACACATCGATAAGGATGGGGAGGAACACAGACTTCAACCCACCGCTGGAAGCCTTATACGATCCCAATGGTCCTCCACCACCTTCATCCCCTACCGACAGTGACGAGGTGGATCCTGAAGCGTACTGTTTTGAGGAATTCACCCTGCCACCACGTCAGGGAGCCCCAATCAAAGAAGCATATCAGCTTGCTTCAAAAGATGAACAAATGGCTCATGAAAAGAGTCAAAAAGTTGACTGCTAGTGATGAGACTAGGGGACAGGAGAATAAGGAGCTGAGTAGAAGGGTAGCTGCTTTGGAAAGAGGTGGAGGACAGTCACCAAGGACAGTTCATCCAAGGCGAGCCTCTGTATCAATGGATCATGAGAGACAGCAGCAACCAACACCGGCTAGGCATTCCTTCGCAAACACCGCAGCATTCTCATATAGGCGGCCACTTGACCCAGGAGCCGCAAGCTCGAGCAAGACACTCGTACAACACCAGATCGAGCATCAACCGGGACACTCGACCGGGACACTCGACCATGGTGAGCTCGAGTGTCGGCAGAACGACAACGGATACATGGCTGCAATGCGGGACAAGGTTGCCGACTACTGGAACCTTTTAGAGGTACAAATTCCTTCCTTTCATTGTATATACCATTGCATATTTTCTCTTGACTTGCTGGTCTAGGATCTTCTTTCGGGCTTTTATACACACAAGAGACTGTGTGATTTAAGTTTGGGGGAGGGTTCTAGAGGATATTTGACTTTGTTTTCTGTGATTCTTAGTTTCAATTTTCCTCATTTCATCATCTACATTTCATTTAAGGCATAGAAAAACCAAAAGTATTTTTGGTTTTTAAGCATATTTGTTCACTTGCATATCATTTAAGGCATAGAAAACCCAAAAAAAATTTGAAAAACCATGAAAAAGTATCAGTCAAAAACAGAGTGTTCATGTAGCTGCATTGCATTCATATAGGATTGAGTCTAGAGTTCTGGGAATCATCTTGCTAACGATAGACAGACTTGCTAGGTTGATTGGCTAGTAACCATAGTGAACTCTTGGACTTGCGTTCTTCCCTCTTGAACATTGATTGGTAGATCGTTGACCTTAGAAATCGGTGCTTATGTTGTGTCTCAAAAAGGACCAGAGTTCTTGCCTCATAATCGAATTTTATTTTTGCCAAATTAGGGGCTTGAGATACATTGCATAAGATCCTTCCTTAGGTTCAGCTAGCTAAGTTGAAAGAAAAGCATAAGATAAATATAGAATCATCTTTCTTACAACTCAGCTTAAATAATGTGGTCTAAGATGAACGGGGACTGTGCGTAAACTCGTACCTTCTTGTGTTCATCGATGAAACCATTCTGATGTTGCCTAAGATGAACCAGGAATGTGCGTAAACCCGTATTTTTTTTGTGTTTCATTGATAAAGCTAATTCATTGATGCCTAAGGTGAACCGGGACTGTGCGTAAACCCATACTTTTTCGTTTCTCATTGATAAAGCTGGAGCAAATAAGTACGAGTTTAAGCAAAGGTAGGAGTTGAAAATAAGAAGTGATCTAAATGCTGAATTGGTGTCTTGCTGAATTTGAGGAAGTTGAATCCCAAGGTCTTTGATTGATAGCCCCTCTCGCGGTTTGCACTTATAGAAATAGGTTTCAAATATGAGTTTCTTAGAGTCTAGCTAAGTATTAGGGAGTACTCGTTTATTATGCTAAGCCTTGATGTAAGTAGATTGTGGTTTTTACAATGGAATGAGGGTTCACTTGTGGATTACGATATTCAGCTTGATGAGTTGTTTATTTGACATAGGATGTTCCCATTGTCAGCAACCTCTCTCTCTTCTTAGCTCTATGCATTTGCTTGAGGGCAAGCAAAGACTAAGTCTGGGGGAGTTGATGTGTCTGCATTTTAGCATGTTTTAGAGGCATTATTTAGCATGTTTTGCATTCATACTTACAGTATTATCATTGTTTTAGGTCCTTTTAGGCTTAATTTGCATATCTAGTATCGGGCATTGCATACATTGCATAAAAGGGGGATTTCAGGTACTTTTGGAGCTTATTATAAAGTATTTTGGACTACAAGAAGATCTATGAGAGACTCGATTGGCCTAAAGTTGAAGATCAGGATGTGATCTAGAAGATTTGGCATGTACCCATAACACTCGAGCATGACACTCGAGCATCACTGGTCGAGTGGAATTTCGGACCTGAGCATTGACTTTTTGGTCAAAGTTTACTTTTTTTAGTTTTTTTTTGGAAAAAGGCCTATAAATACCCCCCTTATGTAATTAAGAAAACCCTAGAACGTTTTAGCCTCTTTTCTTTAAGCAAAAAAGACTTTTCTCCTTTTTCCTTTGTAATTTCCTTTTCTTTGAATCTTAGATCCTTGTTGATCTTTTGAGAATTCGATTTTCTGCTTTCAATCATTGTTGTTCATCTTTGTTTGATCTTTCTGATGATGTTAATGGTTTACAATTCTGGGTTTATATTTTTCATCATGAATATTGAGTAGATCAATTAGGGTTCTTGAGGAGATGGTGAGATTAGGGTAGATTTAGGGAATTCCAAACTTGTTTAGGGTTGAATGGGCTTAGATCTCTTCAGTCTAAGTGTCCTTAATACTTATTTCTTTCTAATCAATTGAAATCTGATGGTTTGGTGTTTCCCACCCAAAAGGTGTTTGTGATAATGCTTGAATGAAGTTAGGTTGAAATAACTTCTCCTAGCTCAAAAGATTGACTGTCTAGGGTGTTATTATGCTCTGTTAGGTCTGTGTTTAGTGCCTCTTGAGCCCTCTAATCGTTGGTGAGATACAAGTCTGGTTAGGGTTTGAGAGAGGTCCCATTGCATGAGAATTAATGTGATTGTTGTGATTCCTTGCCTAGAGGTCATCTAAATAGGTTGATAAACAAGTCTGGAACCCCTAAGAATGCCTTGATCGTTGATCCTTAACCTCAAGAACCCACTTTCCTTAACTGAATTTTCGACTTTTCTAGCACTCTGCTTTTCTGTGAAAACTTTGTTTCTTCATTGCTCTGTTTTCTTCGTCATTGCTCTATTTTTAGTTGCTCTATTTTCGTTATGCTTTTACGTTCTGTTTTTACTCTGTTTTGCGTTCTGTTTTCATTAAGCTTGATTAGCATAATATCATTCACCGTTATCATTCTGGCTTAGATTAGGTTGAGTAGATTGCATCCAAATTGAATATTCCCTCTGTTCTTATTTACTTGATGTTTTAGAAAAAATATTTGTTTCATTTTAATTGATGTTTTAAGAATTCTAGACAAAATTTAATGTGTTTTTAGTGTTTTTGACTATTTAAATTCTGCATATTGATTTGTAATTGGTTAGATTGTGTTGAAACTTGTGAAAAACATATTTTATTTAGAAAAAATAAAATAATTAATATTTTCTTAATATGTGTGAAAAACCTAAAACATCACCTATATAAAAATAGAGGAAGTAGTTGCTAGCCCAGTTGGATTAACACCTTACTGTATTGTGATTGATTACATAACAGTAGATTATTTGATAACCATAAAAAGCATGTTATCAATGAGTCTCTGGAATTTTGTTGCAGTAAATACTAAGGTTGGCAGTTGAATTCTTTAGCTTTTGACTCCTTCTAAGAACGGACTGCTCATGAGTGTCCATGGCCTCACAATTTTCTGGAACCATTGCAATGCTTTGCACTTGTTGACTTCATCTTAGAGTTAGTGTTGTTCCATTACTTTCATGGTTTCCTCATCATTGGAGCCTTGTCTCAATTCCTCCAAGTTAATGTCCACCACTTGCTCGGTCAAAGTTGGACACTCTAGATCCCTCTGAGAGATATTGTCCATTTCATGACTTGGCCTCAGATTTTCCTTGCTTGCAACCATTTCTCCGATATCGAGCTTCTCAAGAAGTATACAGAGACTCAAGGCCCGGATAGACGTATTGGTTGACAAGATTTTTCCACTCTTTTTCTCCATAGTATCCTTTGTCTTCTATGAACTTGACCTCTCTTTATACAACCACACACCTTGAATCGGGTATGTAGCATTTGTACCCTTTTTGGGTGATTGAGTACCCAATGAACATGACTTTTATATTCTTAGCATCAAGTTTGTTCCTCGGTCCTCCTTGGTTAAGAACAAAACACACACACCCAAATACCTTTAAGTGTTCAATAAAAGGTTTTGAGTTGTTGATTACCTCAAATGGAGACATGTCATGAAGCACTCTAGTAAGTCTGCGGTTAATGAGATAACAAGCAGAGACCACGACTTCACTCCAAAACCTCTTTGGTACATTGGCATGAACATCATTGATCTAGCCACCTCCATGAGATATTTATTCTTCCTCTCAAAATACACCAATTTGTTGAGGTGTATAAGGGCAAGATGTAAGATGCCATGCTTGACAAGATTTTGTTTGAATGCATGGCATGTATATTCTCCTCCATTGTCGGATCTTGATTTTTGCTCTATATTGAGTAAAAATATAATTTTAAAAGTTAGTAAATGCTTCAAGAACTCGATCTTTACTAATCAATGATATTAATCATGTGTATTTCGATTTTCATCTATAAATGTAATGAAATGCTTATTATTTTCTCTAAATTCACTAGGTGAAGACCACACATCCAAATGAATGAGATCAAAACAATTCTCATAAATATTTGAAGACTTAGAAAACACCATTTTATAATGTTTCTCAAGAATACAAGATTCATAGTTATCATTCTTAAAAGAAACACTATGAAATAATAAGTTCAAACCTCTAGATTGTGGATGACCCAAACAAGCATGACACAACACATCGTATCTACATTACTACTCGATTTCAAAGCATTACGTAAATGAGAACTAGCTAAGCAAGAATTTAAAGATAGATTTGGATCGTTCTTGATGTCTTCTAACAAGTACAATCCATCCTTGGTAACACTTCTTCCAAGGACCTTTCCACTCTTGATATCCTGAAAATAAACCGAGTTAGGATCAAATATAGCTTTTCACTTTAGATCACATATGGTCTTATGAACACTCAACAAATTTGATTTAAATGTTGGAATATAAAAGGCTTTAGATTTTTTATAACATATCTTATAGTCGCCTATACCCCTAATTGGTACTTGTTTTCCATCCGCAATGCTAACACATCCTAATGTCAGTTTCAAATTTCCAAGCAACTTAGCATTACTAATTATGATGTGTTGCTCTGAAATCTATTACCAATGGTTTATCAATTTTAGACACATAAAAATTTACTAGATTCCTTAAGGGAATTGATGGATTTGATGAGCTCCTTAAGGTCAGTCCTCCTCACAAAGTCCCCATGAGTAGCTACTATAGCATTGCTTACAGCCATTTGAGAAGTGTTCGGAGCATGAGCTTGAGTTGTTGCTACTTCACTTGCAAGATTGGCCCTTAGTTTGTCCCATGGCTTGTTTTGCTTAAGGTGTGGGTGAAGAACCCAACAATGATCTTTGGAATGGCCCTTCTTTTTGCAGTGATCACAAATCCATACTTCTTTTTCTCATGTCGATAGGTTGCCTTATTAGCCATGGTGAGCTCCCCTTTACCGCCAAGGAGGCTCTGAGATCCTTGTTTCCTTTAAATTAAGTCGCACACCTCTTCAAGACTTGGTAGCTTATCTTGCCTTAGGGTATGGCGAATGAGGTCTCTATAGTTCGGGTTTAGATTCATCATAAGGTCCAACACCTTGTCTTGTTCAAGCCGTTCACCTAGCACCGCCGAATCCACCATTGGTGGTCGTAACATTAAAAACTTGGCCCATATTGACCTATACTTTCTAAACCATTGAGTGAACTACATGTCCTCTTGGCTTATGTCATTGATGGCTTTTTCACCTCATACACTCGGCTACGATTTGAGATTACCAAACAC
>JAKUCM010001135.1:0-143357 GCA_023374145.1 Lepidium sativum | reverse complement strand
GAGAGAGAGAGAGATATTCCCTGTTTGTCTAATTAAATTTCATTTGCAGGGGAGAAAGGTTGGTTGACGAGTAATTTCATCAATAACACATCCATGGTTTTCGGTCAATGTTTGCGGGTAAAGCATTGAGTTTGGACTCCCTGGAGATGACCTTGTTTAACATATTTTAATTTTTTGGGTGCCTGCAATTGCACTAATCCTAAACACACTGAATCTGTTGGCAGTCACTGTTGGAGTACCAGAAGAACCGAAAGAAGGGGTTGCAGAAAACATTATCAAAATTCTTAGGTAGTATCTACCTTTAAAATCCCTTCCAATTATCTCATGAATAAATTTAAATGATTAATAAGTAATCTTATCTTCCCTCATTCTATATGCTAATATGATTTTGCTTTATGTAGTTAACAAAGTATTTGCGAGATTACCTAGAAGGGAAAAAAAGGATGGCTTTGGTAAGCGTAACAGATTTGTAGGATTTATTATTTATTTAACAAGGGTAGAGTGAATTCTAAAATAATGATAATTTATCTTCACATCTTCTATCAAATTTGCAGATTTTAACTTGTCAAAGCCGGGGAAGAGGATTATCATGATACCTCTTATCTTCTGAGACAAGCATCACCTTACATGAAAATCAAGTATGCTTGGTATTATGAATTCTGAAGACGAAGTCTACTTCTCTCGCAAGTGGTAATGCCTTTTCATTTGTTTTATTTAGGTTTGATAATACTGAGGAACCTTGCAACAAGAGGCAGCTCAAAACATTTCCAAGAGCTGAAAAAAACAAGAAAATTAAACTAAATACCCCCAAGACTTCCCAAGTACATTCGGCTTCCTTATTTTTAGTAATAGTGAAAAGTGATTGGTAATATGCCATTTACTAACAAAAAAATGTTGTGTTTGCCTTCTCTAGATTGAAGAAACTTTTCAGGGGAAGAGAAACCAAATTTCTCAAGAAGGTAGGGCTTTGCTCTGACAATAGCACTTTGGTTGACTGCACAGAATTTTCCTTGGTCACTTTTGTTCTGTGGTTTCTCATTTTCCCTGAGAGGCGATGAGATGAGAGGTCACAGAAAGACCAGTCTACAGACAAGAAAGCAGATGTCTAATACTATCTCTCACCAGAGCATTTGCAGGGAAAGAAAGCTGATCAAACAGAGAGATCACTACTCAGGCTGGAACATGTTTCCCTGGATAACAATGAGCGCGAGCACATTATCATGCGAAATTTTTCTAAAGTTGTATGGAATGTTTTGAAGCAGTACAACGAGAAATTAAAAGTAAAATTCTGCCTCTTTTAACTGTGTTTTGAAGCAGTTTATGATTGAACTCATTTTTTTAAACTATGGCATATTACAATTGAAGCATATCTATTATACTCTATTTTATTATCGTAGGTTGCAGAAGGTGAAATCTGCAGTCTCAAAGATAGCCTTCGCAGAGAACAGCTAAAATCTCATAAATTGGAGGCTGAATTGATCGATTTTAAGTCCTCTTGTCTGGCAAAGCCATGTATACCTGAGGTACAAGCCCTTGTACATGGAAAAGAACAACTTGAGGTTGAGGCAAGTTTTACGAATGCGGTAGTAAGTTCGATAGGTTGTCTTTTTCATATATTCCTTCTTCATACCTGCCAAAGATTTGCTTTTCACAAGTTGAAGAGGAATTAGATAATGATTCTTGCAATCTTATCAAGGCAAGAAGAGAAGGTGCAGAAGAATCAAGGGAGTCTCCGGGGCCAAGCAAAAATGTAGTGCTTAGCTGATGTGTTTATTTATATATGTTTCTAAGCTATGCGTGTCCTCATATAATTAATATCACTAACCTACCAATGTGCTTTAAGGTGAAAGATGCTGAACTTGTTAGATGCCACTTGTCTTCTCAGAATGATGCGGAACAAAGAGTAAGGGTAGTTCAAGTTGATACATTCTTTGCGCAAGTCAGAAACTTGTTCACTAAATTATATGGTTTGTTGTGTGTTTGCACTGATCAGCAGTCTGTCAATTTTGAAGAAAATGTGGGAATTGCTTCTCCTTCTACTCATGTTGAAGCTGAAGTTACTGACTTTCCAAGAGATCAGGTATATGATTTGTTTTTCATTCACTGGGTCGATCCGTGAGATACAACTCTTCCAGAACATAATGAACTCAAACCTGAATTTCCTCTAGGCCATTGAAGATCAAGATGATCCAACACCCTCACCAGAACAAGTTGAAGTTAGTCAAGATTGCATCAACAGCTGGATGTCTGACATTCAAACAAAATCCGCCATATCTCGCAGATTTTCAGATTTAGAGAAGCAAGAAAGGTCAAGAGTGAATTGTGATCTTTTGCAATGAGTTTATTAACACATTATTCTCTATCGAAGCAATAAAACTGGTCTTTCATTCTGTCTAAATTCTCTCTGGTACTGTTGCAGAAGCAGAAGGCTGTTGCCTGCATCATCCATATCGTTAACTGAGGAAATGAATGAGTTGGACATAGAAGAAAAACAGATTGAGAAACAACAGGTTCGGTCACTCTGGATCTTTTGCTCCCACCACGAATCGTGAAAACTTTTCACCTCGTGGCACACTAATCTCATTTCACAATGCTTCTAATCTGTTATATCTACACTCCTACCTCATCTCTAGGTTAAAATTGCAAAGGCTCGTCTTGTAAAGAAAGCAGAATCAATCCAAAGTCAGGAAATTGAAGTCATTGCCTGTAAAACAGAACCAGCATCTACTAGGAAACAGAGGAGGGGACAGAAACCAAAAAGGTTGTCCTTTTGCCATTTTTTTTTTCTCTGTATCTTCTTTTTAAGTTTACCTAAATAAAAAACCTTTGTTGTTGTTGTAGCAGGAGACTCCAACCTGCTTCATCTGTGTTATTAACAAGAGAAATAAACACGTTGGAGATTGAGGATGATGTCACCGAGCCAAAGGTACACATGACCACACCACAGACACTGAAGCCAACTTTGACAATATTGATCTAAAAAAGCTTATTGATCAAAATCATGTGACTTAATTTTTTCAAATTCATTTTGCAGGGGATAAGAGGCGGAAAGAAGACGACTGTGGTACAACCGAGAAGCCAAGGAAGTGCCACTCTCCTTCGCCTCCTCACAAACAATCTACATCTCTAGCATCTTTCGAAACAAACTTACATCAACATAAGTTTTTAGTCGTACATATTGTAGTCCAAGCTTTTTTAATTAAGCCTCGAGATAAAATATTGAATAGCTTATGTGGTTTTTCTTTTTGTTGGATTCTTAACTGTGCCTATTCATTTCTTCAACAGTTACAATTAATTATATAATCAGAGGTAGGTCTGCAACTTGTATTATGATTCAAGATCATGACCAACATTTTACTTCCTAGTGAGCAACCTTATAAATGGGATCTAGGGTTTGATGTGAAAAAAAATAATTCATAACAAAAGTGCAAAACATCAGATGATAAAATGGATAATTATCCTCGGAGATACTCATCTTCGAGCTAGACAAAGAGATCATCAAAAGACAGAATGTCGAAAAAAGAGTCTTTGATCTTGCTTCAACGTAGTTTCTTCTTTGTTTTTGTCTCGACATTGTTGTTGGCAGTAGCTGCACAAATCTTTTTCCAGCAACGGAAAGAAATGAGTAGAGGTATCAAGACCCACCATCCGTTAGCCCCAATGTAGTATGAGTAGTAATAGAAGGCATTTGTTGCAAAGTTGTCTCCTTCCAAGAAAGCAGTAATGAAATAAACCAAACATCCATAGAGCTGGCCAAGTGAGATCCCAAGCTGAAGCACGTGGCTGTATGACTTCCCCTTAGCAATGGCGTATCTGATATCCATCAACGACAACAACAACAACACAGTTCAACTACTCTTCGTTTCATACACAAAGCGAAGGGAAAAGAAAGAAAATGTTCAATTGAAATGACAAAACTTACACAGCTAAGAGACTAGCTGGGCCTTCGATAACAGCAGTGATTCCTTCAACAGCTATAACTGCAGAATCTCTGCCTACGTATCTTGAATCACCTTTGCTGTATTCTTTCCCTACACAAAAATAGAAACTTCACCTTCTTACGAATTGGTGTAATTGAAGAACAACACTAAGAAGAAGAAATTAAAAAGACTTACAGACTTCAGCGAGATAAAAAGAAGTCTTGTCCTTGAAAAACTCAGAGAAGAAAACGAAATAACCCTCAAGGATAATGTGAGTAAGACCAGTGAATGCCCACCAACACATTAGCAATTTCTCAACCTTGGCTTTCTTCCTCCCTGAGTGATTTGATTTGGATCAATTATTTGCGGAGTAAAAAGATCAAACTAAGGTCAATTTTGTGGAGACATAAATTAC
The DNA here is from genome assembly GCA_023374145.1 of Lepidium sativum. NCBI lineage: Eukaryota > Viridiplantae > Streptophyta > Magnoliopsida > Brassicales > Brassicaceae > Lepidium > Lepidium sativum. The sequence continues at coordinate 139,022 of JAKUCM010001135.1, read as the reverse complement.
TCCAATGTGTTCAATTCCACTTAGACATCGATAATCTCTTTTCGACAGAGAGTGCAGAGAGAGAGGGGAATGGGGATTTACCGAAGAGAAACCAGACGAGGACAACGACAGAGAAGGAAGCACTAAGGTAGACAGTGAGGATGGAGGACATGGACATGGATACAGGTACGTATCCGGGCAGTTTCAGATCTCTTGGAACGTACGGATGCGTCGTTTCCTCCATTTTTCTCTGTGTTGTCTCTTTATTTCTGCTCAACGACTCAATGTGAAATTGTGAATTTTGGAGCTATCTACTGATCTCAGTGCTCTGCTACTCGTTCACTTCATCGGTAATAATTAATTAGTCAACACTATATAACTCCTCTTTTAATGTTTTAATTATCTAATTTCTATGAGCTCTTTAAATAAAAAGTCAGGATGGCCGAGTGGTCTAAGGCGCCAGACTCAAGTTCTGGTCTTCGAAAGAGGGCGTGGGTTCAAATCCCACTTCTGACAAATTTTTCACATTTTTTGTTTCATCTACAAATCTTTCGCTTTTCAACCGGCTGATTTCTTTCTTCTAAAAGTTTTTTTCATATATTTTTGATAAAGAATCTTCTAAAGTTTTTTTCTTCATTGTCAACCCATTATTTTAGTTGGTCAATTTTTTCCCAAATTCTCATTGCATAACTAATACTTATCCACAAAACTTAGTATACTTTCAGTCACCAAAATAACAGTTTATACTTTTTGTAGTCTTCATCTAATCACACTTATATATTTCAATTTACATAAAAGTTACATATCTAGAACTCTATAAGATCTAAATCTCAGAGTGAGCCACTTTTTTGGGAGCAACAACCCAATCCAGACGTTACAATGGGGCCGAACAAGAAAAATGCATTTTAAATAAGCGAGAGAGCGACTGCAAGTACACATAGTTGATGAACCACTGCTTTCGTCCAAAACACCTTCGTAGAACATCCGCGACGACATCGTATTGCCGGAGGTTGAACTTGTTGTCGTTATAGTCTCTCGACTATGTTCCTCAGGAGATTTTAGGCTATAAACGAGAATGCAAAGTAATTAATATTTTGACGTTTCTCTATACTATTGGAGACTGAGAAAAAAAATATCTATATTGATAAGCCTAAATCTCTAATGCTAATAGACTGACTCAACTTCAAAACATATATGATTATAACTCGAATTGAGTAGTAAGTGACTTCAATTATACATCAAGCAAATGGCTTCAACATAGTATCATATGATTAATTATGAAGTAACCATTACGTTTCATGAAATGAGTTAAAACTTAAAAAGTAAACAGATTAGGGGCATTTCAGGGAATTACTTGGTGTTTGAAGAAGGACAAAATGTGATGACGTAGTTGGGAGATTTAGCGCACGTGAAAGTATTTGACCTATCGTCATACGCGTAGCTATAGGCGCGTGGGCACGCGCTCTTAAAAATACACGAATACAAAGAGGGCTTACATGTGTCAGGCGACCCAAACGCGCCGCTACAACAATATTGCGGCTCACGAAACGCTTCGCACGCGCTCTTACACCCAATCACCTTATCTTCCTTTACATTTTCGCTGGCGCTTTTCACTCTCAATTCTGACGGACATGAATCATTTAAATCGACGTCGCAACTAGTGCTGCTGCAGTTCTGGCCGGACCCGTCTTGACGATCCACCAGCATCTGGACATTGTAGCCGTCGACAAGGCTTACGTCATAGAAATCTAGTCCTCTGGAGCCGTCTATAGTGAATTCGGCTAGAGTTGTCGGAGGAGCAGCTCCAGTACCAGAGCATTCAAGTTTTCCAGAGCCGCAGTCTCCGGTTTCACAGGAGAATTTTCTATTGGAATCGGTGGAGCAGAGCGTTCTTCTCCAGAATCGACCGCCCCATAAAGAAGGCGCGTCGATTGTACGCGTCTTGCCTTTTTGGAGGACGAAGCCGGTGGTTGGTAATGGAGCAACTCCGACATTAGATAGAATTTCATGCCAAACTGTGTATTTGCATTTGTTCGATATTGTGAAGCTCCTGGACGTAACACCTAAGATAGAAAAAAATATCAGAAAACTTAAAGTCATCACACAATTTTTGATTTGAGAAGATTCCTACCGGAGAATAATAAATTCGATAAGCAGAAGAAGAAAATGATCAATGTCATGACTAGGTTGAGTAAAAATGTTAAAGCTCTGTTTCTTCTTCTTGGAGCGAAACAGAGAAAATACAGAAGAGTGATTTCAAAAGAGGGAAGGAGCATTGAGAATTCTGATGAAGCTACACTCTAGTGTTTCTGTATGTTGGGAGCTTACGGTGAGTCTGATGACGTGGTTGATTATTAGTGGATATATGACTTATCCTTGTGATCTAACAGTTACTGGCATATTTTCTGACAAAAGAGGGAAAAACATTAGAGCAAGATTATTGGGAGTTTTCAATTAGAATTTCTTAGTAATATTTTATTATTATATTTGAAAAAGGTGGGTTAAGAAATGTATTTTGGTTTTGAGTTTCTAAGAGACATTAATGGTAGTTTCTTAAGTGAGTTTCTTAAGAATTTTTTTTTTTGGTTCAAAAATAAAAATAACTTTAGATAACATAATTATTAATACAAATTAAAATTTGTAAAACACACACTTAGCTACAATAAATATAAAACACAAACAATTTAGTCTAAATTGGTGGAAAATTTAGTCCATATATGCTCGACCAAATCGTTTTTCAATTGTTCATGGATAATTCGATCACGAATTCAAGTTCTACTGGCTATCATATCAACGAGATTTGAAGGCATATTAGTAGAATAGGTGAAATCGACCATTGTACGTCCATAAGATTCCGCTTCTATGAATTCGTTGATGTCTAACTGAGTATACATATGTCGTTCATTTTCTACTATCATATTGTGGAGTATAATCGCATGATTTTTCCGATTTTTGCCTTATCCCAAATAAGAGCTTGATTTTTAACAATGGCAAACCAAGATTGCAAAACTCCAAAAGCACGCTCGACATCTTTACGACAAGCTTCTTGATGGGTGGCAAATAAAGATTGTTTTTCACTTTGTGGAAGTGAAATAGATTGGCCCATTTTGGATAAATTCCGTCAGTGAGATAATAACTTAAACGATATTCGTTCCCGTTAACCATATACCTCACTTTCGGTGCTCGACCTTGTAATATGTCATCAAAAACTGGAGAGCGATCAAGAATATTGATATCATTTAAAGTTCCCGGAGGACCAAAAAAAGCATGTCATATCCAAAGATCTTGAGAAGCAACTGCCTTTAAACGATGGTTGGTTTACCGGAACCACGAGAATATTGCCCTTTCCAAGCGGTGGGGCAATTATTTCACTCCCAATGCATACAATCAATGCTTTCCATCATCCCGGGAAATCCTCTCATCTCTCCAATAACGAGCAGCCTTTGAAGATCTTATGCGGTGGGTTTTCTTAGGTACTCATCTCCAAAGCAAAAAATGATTCCGTCAACAAAATGTTCCATGCACTTCAAGGAAGTGGTTTCACCAATACAGAGATATTCGTCAAATGCATCAGCCGCACAACCATATGCAAGGATACAAATTGCTACAGTACACTTTTGTAGTCCCAAGAAACCATACATTCCGGTAGCATCTCTTCTTTGTTGAAAGAAAGGTATTTCATTAGATAGTCGATCAACAATACAAATGAATAGTGACTTATTCATTCTGAAGCGACGTCGGAACATAGAATGCGAGAAAGTTGCATTTTCAGCAAAATAGTTGTTCTATAACTTGATGTGTCCTTCTTCACGATGTCTTTCAGTATGTATTATTTTTTTCCTCGATCTTGGAGCTGCTATACTATCATTGTAAGAGTACAAAGAGGTATTCAATTCTTCGTAGAAAATATTATTGAATTCTTCATTCAACGCTTCCGCTAACTCATCCCGGGAAGACGAAGCCATATTAGATAGAAATAATTGAAATAGATAAGGGTATTTTCTAGTAATAGGTTTTGGTTTATTTTTGTAAGAGGAATTGATTTAGATAAGAGAAGATAGATTTTTGTAAGAGGAATTGAAATAGATAAGAGAAGAATAGATTTTTGGTAAGAAGTGAGAAGAAAAGTGATTATATTTATAATAGAATAGAAATTGATTGTTGTTTACAAAATCCACCCAAATTATAGACACTCTGTGACCATAAGCAAACAAAACATACACTCTGTGAGCCTTTTTGTCTTCTCTCTCAGTATGTGATCCTTGTCTTCTTTTTTTCTTCTTTACCGACAGTACATACACAGTCAAACCATCTATCATCACACATCAGCTTTCTTGATGTCACTTGATCCATCTCCGTGAGGAGCCATACCTCTAAAATGTTAATAAAGAAGCATATGGTCAGCCTGAAACAAGAGAAAACTCTCTGAGCTTGAAACCAGACAAGATTCTACACAAGTATATAACTTGAAAACTCTCTGCGCCAATTCAGCGCATATAACCAGCATTCAAACACTATCAAGAAGTTAAAAGAAGTGACGCAACTCAGTACATGAGCTTCAACTTCTTGTCGCTCTTTCTCCATTTGGGCCCGAGCAGTTGCAAAGCTTAGTGAAGCTCTTGTTAGTGTATTACCACTTGTACATGTATTTCCTGAACCATATTTCCTACTATCCTCACGCAACTTTGTCCCTGATTGCAACAAAACTAATCAGAATACGACATTGTGAAACTTGGAAACAGAAGCAAGAAACACAAATGCATAAGAACTGGACTTGGAGTAACCTATTGTTGTCTGGCCACTTGTTCTCTGAGCTTTGTAGCTTGTTTTCTAATTGTTTCCATAAATAAACACTGGCTCTCTTCGTCTTCTTCCTCCTTTAATCTCTCTGATGCTGCTGATGTATAAAGAGAGTGTTTGAAATATATTGTTTGAAATGGTGTCAGAACATTAACCTGAAACAAAGAACTGAACTCATAGTTTACTATAATACACAAAACAGACTGATTACACAAAACATAAACTAAAAACTGAAACCAAAAGCCAACCGAAAACAAACACATACTAAAATCAAACTTCCCAGATTCAAACATATGATATTCAAAGAAAAATCTCTTTAATTAGCTTCAGCTTAAGTTCTTCTTCAACTTCAGATAAGGGCTCTGTTATAGTTAGAATACATCCAAGCAGTTTCTTGTTTGTTAGTTTATTAACCAAAGCATGTTCTTGTTGCTTCAAGGCAAAGTCCTTTTGCCTTACATCCCATAACCTCTGAATCCTTTCCAATGACTTATTACCATCTTCAGCAGCCCTCTTTCTTTTATTCTTCGCAACCTTCACACATTGTGGACGAGATTCAACAGCCTGAGACTCCGCTTCATCTAGGGAAGCTTCAGAGGAATAAACATTGCCGGATCCACTTTTTTTTCTTTTACTCTTCTCTGTTTCTTTTGTAGTATGCAGAGCACACCACTTCTGGTCATGTTTTAATTCTCTCCAAGCGTGCTCCAAGGTGAACTTCTTCTTGTAGTCATTCTCAAAAATCTGATGTGCCAACTTGATGAGATCATCATCATTCATTCCACTTGCCATTTGAGTTGTTGCAGCTTGGTGAGAACCCGAAAACTTACATGTCCTCTCATTGATCTTGTTCCATCTCATCTTGCACTGCCCTAACTTTCTCGGTTTCATAAGATCAGCATTTGAACTTGCAGCAAAATACTGAGCAATTTGCAACCAGAAAGCTTCTCCTCTTTGCTCATTCCCTACAATGATATATTTGCTTGTGTAGCATATATCAAAATCAAATCTTCACAGACTGTCCAAGAAATTCTCTTACTCCCTAAACGGGTTCTACCTTCGGATTCACCAAGAACAGAACTTGGTGATGGCGTCTCATACCTACTTGGCTGAAGGAATGGGGAACTTTGTTAACTATTTAAAAGATCCATGAAGCTAGCCGAGTTATCATAGGGATTCATTTGGGGAAGGTTGTTTTTCAGAGTTGTTTTTAATTAGACTAGGTTGAGAGTTTATTTTATAAGCACAAATTAGGTTGGAGTTAATACAAAGAACAATTGTTGTTAGCATTTAACACACACACAATTACAGAAAACCTTCTTATCATGCATTCAACACACACCCTACTCTCTAAATCCGCCAATCATGGCAAACAGTCAGTCATTAAGGACTAAATGCTTCTAATTACTACAATTAAAGGGTAAACAATGAATCAACAACTTTCCCTAAAACACCAAAACCCTAATTGATCAAATCTAACAAACACTAATTCCTAATTTCAATATCAAATCGATTCAAGCTAACACATACTAAAACTAACCTCAAACTTACTTAATTCGACGTCCAATGACTCCGATTTTGAGTCCTCAAAACTAGACCTTCGATGGTGATTGTGATGCGATGCGATGCGAGCTGCATGCGATGGAGATGAGCAGCATGTGCCTCAGTATGCGATTTTCGATTCACCGATGGGAGACGAGATAGAGATCGAGAGAGAGACGCAAATGAGATCGAGAGAGAGACGCAAGAGTTTTCCCCTTTTTCTTTCACTTTTTGTATTTTTTAAGCCAACCAGAAACTACCACGTCAAGGTTTCTAAAAACACAAAACGTTTCTCGATTAAGAAACGTTTCTCTCATTATTCATTAAATTATGAATTATTTTAAATCCTAATTAACTTAAGAAATCTCCTAAAACTGTCGATAATGGTGGTCTTAGTCTGCTATATTTTTGTTTTGGTCGGCTTCAAGAAAAAATCTCAACCATACTCTTGTCGTAATATAAACTGCAAATATCTTCAATGAGATTCTATTTTTATGGCTTCATGGTCAAAGTATAAGGTTCAACACAGACGAATTACTAAGTGTCTTTATAAACCATAACTTGTTGAAATCGATGCATGAATTATTATTATTAGTATAAAGTTTCATTTTTATAATGTTTATATTGACAAGATTGGATATTACTCATTTCATTGTCAGAGGATTGGTTATCTACCATAATATACAGATACCTGTCAATTGAGGGGAATCGTTCAAACCAAATTTTGTCTCTAATCAATTAATTAGATAGAATTGACATTATTGAAGATGGATATCTATCAATGTATCATTAAACTTGGAGCAAAATGAATGATAAATATTCCGTCACCCCTTTTAGTATAAGATATCTAAACAATTTATCTTCAAATTAAAGAAATTTAGATGCGAAGATTATACAGTTTTGTTCGACTATACTTGCTACCAAATGTCAAAGACTCTTGATCAGTAGACTTCCACGTTCCATTGCTCTGCCTTCTTCAACTGCTTCTTATAATCAAGCCAGTCAATACCTAAGCCATCACCAAAGCCATAAAGTCATTAGTTACATCTAAGCTATGCAATGGATGCTTCATGATTGAAAGGGGTTTATTAGTTTTCTCTTTTTACCGTCATTTGCAGCCAATGAGACCATAATGTCATCAATTCCTTTCTCCATACCCTTAAGCCCACACATGTAAACAAAAGTGTTGTCTTTCTTTAACAACTCCCATAATTCAGCTGCGTATTGCGCCATCCGAGTCTGGATATACATTTTTTCTCCTTTGTCGTTTGATTGTTCTCTGCTGATGGCATAATCCACCCTGAAATTCTCGGGGGCTTTTGCTTTCATCTTATCAAACTCCTGTTTTTCCAGCAGACAACAAAAGGAGGATTGATTTCTTTTGAAATGGAAGGATTTGAGAAACTCGAAGAAACCAGAAGAAGAGTATGAGTGTGTTTGCCTCTTGGTAGAGCAATGAGCTAGTGGTTGGTACTCCCAAGAACAACCAAGCTAAGCCATTGAACTGCATCAAGACAATTGCAACGATATAATATCTTTATTCATATGGCCAAAATTAAAAACTTTATTGACAGAAGCATTCACTCACCTTGTAGTCATCATGTTTCTCAAAGAACATCTTCCATAAGAAAGACCGGAAAGGAGCAATTCCTGTCCCTGTGGCAAGCTGTGGTATTCATCACGAAGTAAGAATTATATTAGTTAGTGATTAATGAAAACATCAACCTCTAGAGATAAAATCATAAGAAAGTCAATGTATTTTTTAGGTTTAGGGGAGAGACCATGATAACAGTGGCATTTGGATCCTTTGGCATAAGCATTTCTTTGCCTACAGGACCAGTGAGCTTAACAGGACTTCCGGGTTTCAAGTCACCTAAGAAATAAGTAAAAGCAAAGCTGAAAGTCAAATAATAGGTGAAAGAAGTTTACCTTCGAACAAAGACAAGCATTTCAATTGGTACTTACACAAGAAATTTGAGCAAACTCCTTTAACTTCCTCTCCTTGGTCATTAGTATATACAAGTCTTTTCACACACAAAGAAACCTGCAAAAACTTGTTCATTCACTTAACCAGACAAAACAATGCCTATTCATTCATAATGTTGTAAAGGATATAGTCTATTACGGTTTCAGAATTTCCGGCATCTCCAAGAGCGCTGCTTGCAATCGAGTAAAGTCTGACCTTATGAGGCTTTCCATTCTTGTCAATTCCTTCTGGAATCACACCAACAGATTGCCCTTCTCTGTACGGGATCTCTCCTATCGAAGGCACATAAATGCTACTTCAATTACCATCAAGAAGGGAATCTCATACATAGAACTAGAAAGTAAGAAACGCTTGGTGAGAATCAAGTGATGGAATCTCTACCTTCATGGCTGAAAACCATATGCCAGGTCTCTCCAGGAGCATCATCTGCTGTGATTTTGGTGTTGAGAAGACATTTTCCGGTGTAAGGCTCTTTTGGTCTGTACTTGTTAACAATCACACCTTCCTCGTTCTTCTTAGATATTTTCTCCACTTTCTTCGCAGGAGCAGGAGTATCTGTTTCTGTTGAGATTTGAGCTCTTATGGAAACCACTCTTTTACATGTCACTGCATTGTTGCTTTTGTAGTGTAAAGCACCCTTTACAACACAACAACAAAGTCAGAGACACCTCATTAAGATCACTCAAATACTAGATGAAATTCCACTAGAATGATCTGCCAAAAGCTTTTGAGAATAAATGAGAAAGTAGATTCCAAGCAAAAACCCAGATTCTACTTATCCAAAGTTCCAAACTTTACTGAACAACAAACCAAAGACCTAATCTAGTGCATTGATCTTCCAAAATTTGGGACACAATGGAGACATGATCAATCAATTTTCTTTATATTCTTTGTCCTCTAGATTTTTTGAGTTTACATAACATGTTATACATGTCCAAAGTTCAAAAGATTACTCTCACATAATTTACAAGCTGTGATTATTACTAAAAGCTAGAAGAATACCTTATTGAACCTGATCCTTTCAGGAGCAATGGCACAGCTTGTAGCGGGAAGAGAAGAAGAATTAGAAGATGTGAGAGAAAAAGCAGCATTCATGGTGGTCGCCATTGCTGAGCAAACGAAATGAAAACGGTAGAAGATGTCAAGGAAATATAAAAAGGAATCAGAAGGAGAAAGATAAGAGAAGGATTAGAAGACATGTGTGTTTGGGTGGATGAGCTTTTAAGAAGAGAGTATCTCGTTGATCAAAGTTGTGGTTATCGTTATTTGACCAGAATCTATATATCTCTTTTGCGTTTTTCCTTTTAATATCTTCTTATAATGTAAGGATTACATATATATATATATATATATCTCCGACAATATATCACTCTTACTTTTGAACTACCTAATAGTTTATCATTTTCAAGAGCTATTCAATTCTCATTCTCAAATTTCAACAGAGCACAATTGGTGTGAATTGTTTTGTTTTGGGTGATTGTTGAATGTAACGGAGGTATCCCTAATGATGTAACTTACAAAAAGAGTTGATTATAAATCTCTTGTTTCCTAGTTGGTTGGGTCTATCGATCATTGCATCACCTAAACTATACAGATACAATACTCGAGTGAGTGACCGAGACGCATCCGTTGGTAGGTTCTCGACGTGTGACTTGCTTCTGTCCAAAAACTAAAGGCACAGACTCCAAGTTAAGATTCAACTCACAACAATTCATTTAAGTTTAATTAAGAGAAACATGTGGGAAATATTTTCCTCTGTTGTTCTATGATGATTCGGACACCTTCCTTACGGGTCAATTAACCATGAACAGCCCCATGATTTTCTTTCTTCAATAAGAAAATTTTAAAAACTACACTATCGGCCTAAACAACCAAAAATCAAAATAAAAATGAGATTGGGAATGAAGAAAGTTTTCATCAGAGAAAAGCGATCGGTGCATCAATCGGCTACACAAGCCTCAGACGACCGTCATGAGAATTTTAGATCAAATCTCATCATTTGAATTCAACTTCTTCACATAAAAATCGATTCTTTTTGTGCAAAATAAAAGAAAAACAACAGAGGTCGAAGCTGTGAAAAAAAACAGATGAAGAGAGGAACAAATTGTTAGCCGGCGATACTATTAGAGAAGAAGACTAGATGGCCTTTTAAAGGACGATGAAGCAAGTCTAGGTCTTTAGGGTTTTACTAATGGGCTCATAAATTTATCTAAATTTCTGGCCCATTTATGATCTTACTGGACCGAATTAAAATATTTAAAAGCCTTACAAATTGAAAAAACAGAGGGAAGTGAAGTAGAGGTGTTTCTCATCTCTCTCTCTATCGATCTTTAAAATCTCCATTTTCTCAGCTATGTAAACCACCAAACATTACACAATGAGAGAGATCCTTCACATTCAAGCACGGTGTCGATTCCACCTGACGTTACAATAGAGACACTGCAGATCTTCAGCTCGAATTACAACGAAGCTTCCGGTGGAAGATACGTTCCTCGTGCTGTTCTCATGGATCTTGAGCCTAGTACTATGGATAGCATCAGATCCGGACCCTATGGCCAGATATTTCGTCCTGATAACTTCGTCTTCGGACATTCTGGTGCTGGTAACAATTGGGCCAAAGGTCATTATACTGAAGGTGCTGAACTCATTGATGCTGTTCTTGATGTTGTTCGTAAGGAAGCTGAGAACTGTGATTTCCTTCAAGGTATTTATATTTACTGCATCATTGGAATGAGTTTAATTCCGTGATGATGAATCATATAGGAAGTGATGATCCCGAGTTCATTTCATTAGTTATTTGTCAGTAATCACCGTTTGATACGATGATTGAAAGATGATTGATTCATCATCCTTTACATTCGTGGATCAAGGTTTAGTATAAGTTTAGCTCGCACACTTGTGTGTTTGTTTATTTCTTTTGCTTACCATGGTTTCGTTTAGTTAACATTTGATGTCTGCGGATTTCTTCTTCAATATTCGATTCGATCTATCAAACTACCTCAGTTAATGAAACTGCAAGTGAAGACAGAACAATAATTGAGATGCAAGTGCTGTTTTTGTGTGGATTTTCATGTAATCACTTACTGGTAGGCCCAAGCCAGCTGTTTCGGTATGCTACACTTAGATATTTCCATTTTCCTTAAGTTTCATATTAAATCTGCAGAAATATAATAATAGTATTGTTCTGATGTCGTGATCAACAACATTTTCAAGGCACTGTGATTGAGGGATACGTGAGCAGTGGCCCACACAATATAATTTTCATGTTTGCTGCAGTGAATAAAAAACAGTATATAATACAGCTGATTTAGTAAGCAAGAAGACTCTATCGATGTTGTTTGCTCAATTGATATATATGAACACATTTTGGTTCTGCATTTATGGAATCTTATGTTATCTTTAATTTTAAATCATGGAGTTGGAATTTGTTGCAGGGTTTCAGGTGTGTCATTCGCTGGGAGGAGACACGGGTTCAGGAATGGGAACTCTTCTGATATCAAAGATACGAGAGGAGTATCCAGACAGAATGATGCTCACTTTCTCTGTTTTCCCATCTCCCAAAGTCTCTGACACAGTCGTGGAGCCTGACAATGCTACTCTCTCAGTCCACCAGCTTGTAGAGAACGCTGATGAATGCATGGTCCTCGACAATGAAGCTCTCTACGATAACTGCTTTCGTACTCTCAAACTCAGCACTCCTAGCTGTAACTACATCTATTCCTTATTCTCCTCCAATCCAATATATGGAAATGTGTTTAAAACTAAATCTGATTCAATCTTCATGTAGTTGGAGACTTGAATCATTTGATCTCTGCAACAATGAGCGGTGTTACTTGTTCCTTAAGGTTCCCGGGACAGCTAAACTCTGACCTCAGGAAACTCGCCGTGAACCTGATCCCATTCCCTCGTCTCCATTTCTTCATGGTTGGTTTCGCGCCTCTCACTTCCCGTGGATCGCAACAGTAAATCTCACTTACAGTCCCTGAGCTGACTCAACAAATGTGGGATCCAAGAACATGATGTGTGCGGCTGATCCACGTCATGGGCGTTACCTCACAGCTTCGGCTATGTTCAGAGGACATATGAGCACAAAAGAAGTCGAGGAGCAAATCCTAAATGTGCAGAACAAGAACTCCTCTTATTTCGTTGAGTGGATTCCAAACAACGTTAAATCCAGTGTCTGTGACATCCCACCAAAGGGGCTCAAAATGGCAGCGACCTTCGAAATGGAGTTTGCCGAAGCTGAGAGCAATATGAATGATTTGGTTGCTGAGTACCAACAGTACCAAGACGCTACCGCTGATGAGGAAGGTGAGTATGAGGATGAAGTAGAAGAAGAGGAAGAGGAAGTGTACGAAATGCTTGCGACTTGTTACTTTTTGTTAAAAGAATGTTGGTAGTTTTTTTTGGAGAAATACGCTATCATGTATGTTAGTAAACTTCTTCTTAAGGTACTCTGTAAGAATAACATCTTCTGCACGGCAAATGCACACATATTCGAATAAGATCAGAAACAAGTTGTCATCTCTGCCATTACTCTTAAAATGTTCACCTTTTGAGGATTCTACAATTCCATAAATCGAGTCCCTAAAAAACGAACACAAATCATAAAACGACATTCAGGTCTTTCAATTCCAACTACTTGGCTCTGTTTTTTTTAGAGATTCTGCTAGACAAAACATACTCATCTGAGTCATCGGCATCATCATCAGAACCCTTCTTCCTTTTCTTTTCAGTTGATTTCGAAACATTTCCCTTCTTTTTGCCTGACAAAGCTTCAGATGATGAATTTTTTGTTTGCTTCTTCTCGGTCACTGATTTGGAATTGCTTCTTGGATTTGAAGCTGCAGATTTTGCTGGAGAACTAAATTTTCCACCCTTTTGCAGTTTGATCTCAAGAACTTTCTTTGCCTTTTCAGCTGGAAGCAAACCAGACTCCATCAACCTATGATCAAAAACACATAAGGGTTTCACATAAACAGAGAATTCTAAAAGCAAATGATGTACATACTCATACATTAACCATCACAGATAAAATAAAATGTTTAGTGTTGGTATAAAAGGACACACTTGTGATTCTCTGTATGATGTTTGATATTCATGCTAGCTTAGTACCAGTTTTGCAGAACACAAGAGACCATCGAAAAACTAACACAAGTATGCTGTATGCGTGAAAACGGAATACATCAACCAGATGTAGAACTCAGAGAACAAACACAATAATTAGATACATACCAAACAACATGTGAATAAGCGCTTTAAAGTTGCCCACTGAATAAAAAAGGCGAGAGTTGCAGAACAATGTAAGGCAGACAAAGCAATAGAAGAGCTCACCAAATCTGAGCCATTTCGCTAGTTGGAATTTGCTTGTAAAGTGATTCGTAAAAAATCCTAAGTGGTTCTCTCTGCAGAATTGCAATATCAAAAAAGGAAGGTTTACAAACCAATTTGCCAACAAATCTAAAAATCACAGAAAGAGAGCAGAAAACTACATCCTCGGGTTGGTCTCTCTTCTGACCAGGCAAATCATATGCTTTCTTTTCCCTCTTTTTCTTTACTTCTTCTTTCTGCGTTTCATTTTTCACCTATAACCAGAGAGAGGTTCATCAACACAATGCTGCATCAAATTTATCACTGTTTCATACCACATTGCTGAAAATATAATCTCATCTTTCAGAATTTCTACTCAAACAGAGAGTGAGAGGAAAAAAAAAAACCTTTGAAACTCCAACAGAGGAATTCCTCTTGGAAATGGGCTTTTTTTCGTCGTCTTCATCAATTTCCTCCTTCTTCTTCACTGCTTTTGCGCGAGACCCAGATAAAGATGCCCCGATGGGTTTGTCATCATCATCGTCGTCGTTCTCTTCTTTCTTCAATTTCCTCGAAGCAGCGTTGCTGGCGTTCGTAGTCTTCTTCCTCACAAGGGAACTCAAACTCTTTTTGTCCTCTCCAGCCTCCTCTTTCTTAACAGCGGCGTTCGTGGTCTTCTTCCTCACAAGCGAACACAAACTCTTGTTGTCCTCTTCAGCCTCCTCTTTCTTCATAGCTTTCGCATCCTCCGATGGCATCTTCTTCAACCCAACAAAAGAAATCGAAAGTTTTGCTGAATTTTTGGAAGATTTGAGAAGAACAACCTCTGCGTTTCTCCTCCGTCAATTGTGCCCTAAACATAAAAGGCACGTTGACGCGACGTCGTTTCGTCTTCTTAATTAAGAAGCACACTCATTTGTTGAACCGGACCGGAATTTGCGGTTTAAAGAAGAATTCGGAGCTTTTCTGTATAATACGATACATCTTTGAAGTCTCAAATAGATTCAAAATTTCAAACGACTGCAAAGCGGGAACCAAATGATTGTAATACATGACGACCATCTTGCTTTTCCGTACCAAACAATGAGATTAATGACTTTGATTTGGTGTAATGCTCCTGAATCGAAGTTGAATTTGAGTTGGTGTGAAGAAGACCAAGACAAGAAGAAACATATCATCTATTCAAAATATCAAAGTCATACAAAACAAAACATCTCAGCTACAGATAAAATAAAACCCAAAAACCCTTCTTCAAAGCCGCTTGAAAATCTTTTTTGCATTGCCAGAAGTTCCACCATCGCTGCTTCCTTTTCTGCTTAGAGCTTCAAGACACAATGGAGTAGAAAATAAAAGACAACTGCTAAATGCAATATGAGTGCAATATGTGTTTCCTAACTAAATTAATGCAAGAGTTATGCTGGTCAGTTGCATAATATACATCGATACAGATAGTTTACATGCAGATTTAGTAACCTAAGTTCTCTAATAAACGATAAATCTATACAGCTCCAGAAGATGCAGACTTCAACTTGGGGACTCTATATGTCGAAGTGAACAGCTTTGGTATTTCTGAAACTGAGAGTGGTGTCATTTTCACTCTTTTCCTCTTGCTTTGGCTTACCTAATCAAAAGGTTCATAGTAAATTAAGATGTTTTCTGTAAATACCAAAATCAATCAAATAATGAACAATCCATCTATTCTCTCTACTCCTACGAATTTAGAAACACAGATACCACAAGCATATTCGAATGTATAATTACCTTTTCGTTTTGTGTTGACGCAGCAGATTTCTCTTTGTTAGTAGATATATGAGAGCCCCACCATATTTCCAGTGCTACACTTTTCAAGTTTTGTGCATCGAGTTAAAACCGGTGTAAGAACACGAGACTTCTTTAAAGACTCTAGACCCTGTGAGAGACTTGAGATTTCCTCATCTTTCTTAGTAGAATTTGTCTCCATTTCAGCCACCTTAGCCTTCATCTTTGAGATGGTCTCATCCTTCTCACGATTAGATAACTGAAGCTGCTCTTGATAAGATAGAAGGCTTGAAATTTTTGCATTCGCTTGATCAATCTCATCATCTTTTCTCTTTAACTTATCAATGAATTCACTCTCGATACATTTGAACTGATTCCAAGCAAACCCGTTTTCTCGTAAAAGACCAGTCACCTCGCAATTCTTTTCAGAAGCAAGCTTCACATACTCAAGTTTCAGTTTTCTGTTTTTTGCTTCCAATGATTTAATATCTGAAGTTTCAGAGTTGCCACTTTTATTATGCATCTGCACATTTACATAAAATGAAGACGCATTTGTATGAGTTGCTAAAACAAAACAACCACAAAACCACAAGAGTTTACAAAATATAAACTTTCACTTACATTTGTATCCAGAGTAAGGATATCAAACCAAGCCTTAAAGTCATTTAAATCGTCTACCGTCTGAGCTGCAATTTTCATAGGTTTCATGAAACGAAGAATGAAATTTTAGAAGTCGGATCAAAAGAAACGAGAGAACTTGATTTTTAATTCCAAATAGTCACTTACCTAGTTTCAAATTGCAAAGAGAACGATCACTTTCCTTCAATCCACACAAGAGATTGCATTTCGAGGTCTCAACCAACTGCATCATCTTTGTCGTTTTAAATTCTTTCATCATCTGAATAGCAAATAAAATCAGGGAATATATTAAAGTATACTTTAAATCCTCAAGGACTAATTACGAATTATCATTAAATTCTCGCTGACATTGAGAGACCGCGAAACCCTAAAAACCCGAACTTTAAAAAGGAATCAGAAGAGGGGTTTTACCAGAGAGAGTTGATCCTCGTAATTTTGAACATCAAAGACCCAATTTTCGTGCTTAGTCTTGAGTGAACTTTCAAGTATCTTCCTGTCTTGAAGAAGCGCTTCGAGCTGGTTTTGTTTTGTCTGTAGAATCTTGACCAAACTCTTGAATATTATATCCCAGTTTTCCCGATCAGAAGAATCTCTAGACACCGATTTCGCACCCATCTTTCAAACGCGAAGTTCCAATTCCAATAGAAGAAGCAGATTTCGCGGAAAAGTTGTAAGAAACAGAAGAAAATCTAGAGAAAGAGAGAGATTTTAGACCGCTAGAAGTTGCAAGACCAAGAAAAAAAGAGGGCTCTTTGCTTAAAGGTCAGTTTGGTGCATTTAAAGTTTCAAAC
The DNA here is from genome assembly GCA_023374145.1 of Lepidium sativum. Taxonomy (NCBI): domain Eukaryota; kingdom Viridiplantae; phylum Streptophyta; class Magnoliopsida; order Brassicales; family Brassicaceae; genus Lepidium; species Lepidium sativum. The sequence goes on along the minus strand of JAKUCM010001135.1, from coordinate 122,216 downwards.
TTTACACAGCCACAGACGCTTGGGGGCCTAAGAGCAGGCCATTGATGTTTCTTAATGTGTATCTTAACTCAAATTTAATATTAAAAAATGTTTAATAGATTATATGGGTAAGATCCGGTTCTTAATTAAGGATTTTAAGAACCGGTTCTTCTTGACTCTTCGCTTGTTTCATCTTCTTCGACTTCGCTTGTTTCTTCTTCTTTAACCTTCGATTCTTCATATCTCTCTTCTTCTTTGATTCTTCGCGTTCTTTCTTCTTCTTCCACCTTTCGATCGCGAGCCTCAGAAAATCATCATCGCAAGGAAAACTTCCAGGTAATACTTCGATCCAATTCCTTCGATATGATTGAAGGGGCTTTCTCCTATGCATGTTGTTTTGACGTTCTCTTTGCACTATAGGAGTACGATTCTTGTTAATAAAAGGTCGATCCACCTGATTTTGTTGTTCTCTTTGCACCTGATTTTGTTGTTCTCTTTGCACTTAAGGAGTGTGATTCATGTTACAAAAAGGTAGATCCACCTAACGTTCTCTTTTTTTACAGTTTAAGCCACAGAAATGTGATATTCAGGCTCACAAAGGGGATAAGATCAAAGTCCACTATCGGGTAAGTTTTATCAAAGCTTGGAAGGTTCTTTCTTGCTTTTTGGATAGTGTTCTGATTGAGACAAGAGAAGAGTCATGGAGGAACTTCTTTCTTATTGCAACATTTACGCATACTCACTGAGAACAAATATTGTTGTTAACTCATAGATAGAAGAAGGGGTAGGATAATTTTCTGAAAATAGAGAAATTCATTTCACTAGTATTTAATAAAATGTCGAAACTGATTAGCTCAGAACAAAGCAAATAATGATATTATAAAAATGCTTGGCGCTTAAAGTAGTCCTCCACTGCAGGGAAAGTTAACTGATGGATCTGTCTTTGATTCAAGTTTTGAGAGAGGTGACCCTATTGAGTTTGAACTTGGAACTGGTCAAGTGATCCCAGGTTTGTTGCTATTTCATTGAAGCAGCTCCATTTTCTGTCCCCTATTATTGTTATTTTGTAAAAGCAACAAGTAATATAAAAATGTTGCAGGATGGGACCAAGGCTTATTGGGTGCTTGTGTAGGTGAGAAGAGAAAGCTGAAAATCCCATCCAAACTTGGTTATGGTGATAATGGTTCACCACCAAAAATCCCAGGTATGTTATGTCATGTTGCTTCATATAATTTCCATTTCATATATCCTCGTTTTGGTGGCTGAACTTGGCTTTTTTACTTGATAATTATAATCATCAGTTTCAGCTTTAGTGTAATAATGATATTTACCATCAACTGCATCATGTGCTATTTCTTGTGTTTATCTTTGTTATCTTGTGATTCTACTGGTGATTTTGAATTTTGTGATGTGTTATTGGGTGTTTTTTTTCTCTGGATTTTGAGATTTAGACCGGATTTTGGTCAAATTCGTTTCTTTCGAAGTTTGGATTCAATATTATATTTTTTGATAAAGGCTTATTTTGTAACTGTTCAAATTCATTTCCTTTGTTTAGTTAAATGAAGAACTGATAGTTGATCTGATTTTATTTTCATTGGTTGTTCTTGTTGATTAAAATCAGAAATTTGCAACGCTGTTAGTTTCTTATGGAGATTACGACATGTAATTTCTCTCCACCTAGTTTGATTCTCAGCTTATGGCCTACTAACGTTCATCTTCTCTACCTACTGTGCAGTCTATGCAGATGGGAGCATTCTCAGCTTATGGCCAACTAACGCTGCTATACTTACGTCTATCTAGGTAATACTAAAATAGCAACATCTCTTAATGCCTTTGTTATTGCGGTCCATGCTCTGTGGTTTATATGGCTTTAATTACAAATGTTTCCTAATGGTTGAAAAATATAAAAGCTAATTCGTTTCTTAAATACAAAAACGTACCTTATGTGATTATTAGATGAAAGCCACTAGTGTTTCTTAAACACTTGTGGTGGTAAGATCAAAGTGCTTTTGGAGTGTTTCTTAAACACTTGTGGTAGTGTTTCTTAAACACTTGTGGTGCTACATATCATGTCTGTAAAGATGTCAAACGTGCTTTTGGAGTCTTGCAAGCTCGATTTGCCATTGTTAAAAATCCTGCTCTTATATGGGATAAGGTGAAAATAGGTAAGATTATGCGAGCATGTGTAATACTACACAATATGATAGTCGAAGACGAACGCGATAGGTACACTCAGTTTGATGTCTCTAAATTTGCACAAGTGGAAGCAAACCGAACTTCCCAAGTCGATTTCACATATTCTACAGATATGCCCACAAATCTTCGGAATATGATGGGCATTCGTAATCAACTTCGTGATCGAACAATACATCAACAATTGCAAGATGATTTGGTTTGAACATATATGGCATAAATTTGGCCCCAATCAACATTATAATTAGTCATTATGTAATTTTAAAATAATAATTATGTTTGTGTAATTTGTATTTATAATTTTAAACTTCATAACTTTTACAATTTTTTTTTTAAGAACCCCCATTGGGTATCTACCAATGGACCTCACAATTCTACATTTCTAATGTTGAGATTCTTAACAATTTTTTAATAATAAAATTACACTAAGAACCCCCTTAGGGGTTCTAAACAATGGAGATGGTCTAATGGGCCTTGATTCAAATATGTCGGTTCAATCCTCATCCTCCACACGTACCGGTACCGATTGAATAAAACGGAGCATGGCTATGTCTTTATTTTAGATAGATGCAGAGAAAGAGGCATAGCAAGTGAAGTCCACAGCGAAATAAGAAACAATCAGTCTCGCTCACCTAACAGCTTCTCTAGCTTCCACGTGTCCTACTTGCGAAAGAAATGGTTTTTCATTGCGTAAGAACTCGACAGATTGGTTCCCAGATGAAAAATGAAGAAGTTATAATCATTAACTAATCAGACACTAATAGGCTATCTTGCATCGAAACGTCTAGGTGTCATTTCCCGTACCCGTAACATCTCGGAGACGGAAACTTGGTGGGGACGTCGTCGAAACGTTTCAGTGACGTTTCAGAGATTCTAGAAACATTTCGGAGATGTCGGAGATGTTTCAGAGCTGTCGGTAACGTTTCGTGTTTCACATTCTTTCTTTTTCTAAAAACGAAAAAAAAGAAAAGAAAAAAAATGGAAAACTTAAAACAGAAGAATTAGAAATTTTCTATTTAGCAAAGATGTGCTAAATCTATATAAGTAGAAGTTGTCTTTTTGTATAAATGAAAAATAGTTGTTTTTCCATTTATCAATAGGAATAAGAATTAGAAGTTTTCTATTTAGCAAAGAGGTGTTAAATCTATATAAGTCTTGTTTGAGTTGTGACAAAGACTTAAGAGGTTTGATATTTAGTTTTGAGTAATATTTCTAAGCATTAATAAAGAGAGGTATTCTTTGAGAAAATGTGAGATTACAAACTTTAGTTTGTCGTTTTTGGTTGGTATTATGGCTTCTCAAAGAGAGAATAACAATATTGGTAGTACTTCTGGTGGTTGATCGACTAATTCACCAAATCAAAGTGAGAAAGCTCCATTATGAAATTATGTTACTAAATTAGATAAGCAAGGAACAAAAGGAGGTACGTGGAAATTTAAGTGTAATATATGCAATGAGATTCGGTAAGGCTCATATTGAAATGAAACAGTTAGAAGCTGATTTTGAGAGGAAGAAAAACGATAGCTCTAGAGCGGTTCCACTGGCTTGTGAAACGATATCTGGTTTTAAGAAACGAAAGCTTGCAGATTCTCCAATTGCTAAAGCATTTGGTATTGAAGCTAGAGATCAAGTAGATCAACAGATTGCAAGAATGTTCTACACTGGTGGTTTGCTTTTAATCTCGCAAGAAACTCACATTACCTTAGGTCTTTAATCTTGCAGCATCCAGCAAGATTGATGGTTATGTGCCTCCACGCTACAATAAGTTGCGAACTACCTTGCTTCAGTGTTGAAAACTTATTAATTCCACTAAAGTCAACATGGAAAGAAAGAGGTGTGATGATTGGGTCAGATGGTTGGAGTGATCCTAACAGACATCCTTTGATTACCTTTGTTGCTACTTCTGAAAGTGGTCCTATTTTTCTCAAGTCTGTGAATTTCTTTGGAGAAGTGAAAGATAAATTATTCATTTCTGATATGCTAAAAGAAGTTATAAATGAAGTGGGTCATCAGAACGTTGTGCAAATCATCACTGATAATGCAATAAATTGTAAGGAGGCTGAAGAGATCATTGAATGTATTTTTCCACACATATATTGGACGCCATGTGTGGTTCATACACTTAATCTTGTTCTGAAGAACATTTGTGTTGCAAAGAACGTGGAAGGAATGAAGTAGTGTATGATGAATGCCACTGGATTACAATAATTCATGGAGATGCACTTGCAATAAAATATGTCATCATGAATCATGGCATGCGACTAGCAATCTTTAATAAGCACTCTCCTATTAAATTGCTTTCGGTTGCTGATACACGTTTTGCTTCTATTATTGTGATGTTTCAAAGATTGAAGCTTATCAAACAAGTCTTCAATCTATGGTTATAAGTGAGGAGTGGGCTACTTATAGAGATTGTGATGTGGGGAAAGCAAGTTTTGTTAAAGAGAAGATTTTAAGTGATGATTGGTGGGCACAAGTGTCTTATATTATTGATTTTACACGACCTATATATGAGAAGATTAGGTTATGTGACACTGGCAAGCCATGTCTTCATTTGGTATATGAGATGTGGGATTCTATGATTGAGAAGGTGAAGTATGAGATCTTTCAGAAAGAAAAACGTCCAATGTTTGAAGATAGTCCTTTCTACAATGTTGGGAACAAGTGTCTCGTTGGACAAAGAATAACACGCCTATGCATTGCTTAGCTCACTCTTTACATCTGAGGTATATGCTTTTTAAAGTATATGATTTATCCTTTCATGTATTTTTCTTGCCATATATATAAATCTTGTATTCTATAGTGCATATTCTATAGTAATGAATGGCTAAGTGGGGATCGAACAAGAATTAGTTCACATAGAGATGCAGAAGTCTCAAGTGAGAGAGGAAAGTATTTTCAAAGATTCTTTCGGAATACTGAGGATCATCTTAAGGTTTTCAATGAGTATGCATTATTCTCCACGAAGAGTGGTCCTTTTACAGATTTGACATGCATCTCATTGATGTTTAGTATGGAAGCTAGGAATTGGTGGGCAAACTTTGGTGCCCAAACTCCTCTCCTACAGACTTTAGCTTTCAAGTTGGTTGGACAACCGAGTTCATCTTCATGTGCAGAGCACAACTGGAGTACTTATTCTTTTATTCAATCTCTTAGAAGGAATAAGTTGAATCCAAGTCGTGCTCAAGACTTAGTCTTCATCCATAAAAAATTGCGCTTCTTGTCAAGGAATTATGTGCAATATGAAAGAGAAACAACGAAGATGAGGGATGTTGGTGGAGATGATTTTGATTCTATGGAAGATGTGTGATTTTTGGAGTTTACAAGTCTTTCACTAGATGAACATGATTTTGAGAATGAGTTCCTCAAGTATTAGTTTCTTCTTTATTTTTAAGACTTTATATTTAAGTATTTTTTTTATCTTGAGGTTTATGATTAATTTTATTATTTAACTTTAAGTTTTGTGGTTTCTTTTACTGGTCCTCTCTCCCGTGTATCCGTATTTCAGTGCATCAGAGAGACACACGGGATAAATTTAGTATTATTTGGAAATCAACCATCAAAAGTTTAGGAATTTGTGTAGGGAATTCGAACGAACGATGAAGACGGAGAAGACCTACTTATATGGAAGACAAAGATAATTTCGCTATCTACTTCGTCGTAAGTTTACCAAACTCGTCTTATGTGATGTTGAGAATCTAAAACTTCTGTACTTGAAATACAAAGATTGTCATTGACTTGCAAGTTCTGTTTCAGTGCATTGCGATGCAAGTTTACTCGAAACATCACATTCATAAAGGCTTTCTCTTTTTTGAGTCTATGTATGAGATCAATGGTGATTATTTAAAGCTTCAACGATCTTTTCTCTTCTTTATTGTTTCAGGTAGTACCATGTGCTGTTCTATCTTTCCTGATTCACCCTTCCACAAGTCACCACATCATAAACATGATTTCTTGGGCATACTGTGTTTACCTTGAAGCTGTTTCAGTTCTTCCTTAGTTAAGAGTCATGCAGAACACTAAGGTACTCGATAACAACACTCTGCTTTAAAGCCTTGAGCTTCTTTCACCAAAGGCTCGAGTCTGAAACTTCCTGTTATGTCTTTTTCTTAGATTGTGGAACCATTCACAGCACATTACGTATTTGCTTTGGGAATTGCAAGGTTCTTGAGTTGTGCACACTGGATCCTCCAGGTACTTATGTCAGACTACACACTCTATACGCTCATATTACATTCTTATCGGACAGTTTATGAAAAATGATTTAAATGCGTGCGTGCGTGCGTGGTGCAGGTGTTGGATTCGGGAGGCCGATTACTAACTGCATTAGGCCGATTGATTAGAATTAGCTTTCCTAAATAACGTTTACTCGGATTTCGTTGATTCCACATTATATATTTTCACACACAAAAACTTACAGTTCCATATTTTGGTCTCGTTTTCTAAATTGGAGGATCACCAAAATTATACATGGAAGAACAGCAACAAGTGTCAGATCCGTTTTGTTACTTGAACACCAAGTGCCTGCAAGTGAAAGCTACTGTGAGGTTGCGTATTTGTTTCTATGTTCTACGTTAAAAACAAAACTATCATTTTCAATTTATCGAATACTAATCTATAGAGGTTTTACTGAACCAAATGTCCCAAAATATGTATGGAAGAATTCACCTTTCATTATCAAACAAGTTATGATTTTTTCTGTGAGAAGAGCTACGCATAGATTTCATTCATCCGACCGAAGCCTAAAACTATATTGTATGATTGTATCACATAAACACAAACTAAGCATTCGTACGTGTATCAAATATGGTACAAGACACAAAAAAACCGATTCAATAGATAATCATGAATGTGCTCAAAAACATTAATACACGATTGAACAAGAGCTCAAGAAGAAGAAGAAAAACATAAGATCGTTTTATTTTCTAAGTATGACTAAACGCAAAAGTAGTCATGATGATGAACATTCCGGTCTACAGAATCTTGTTGAGACTTATTGAAAAAGTCAATACAATCAGAGATAGCTTCATTGTAGTGAGAATGTGAGGAGTAGTAAGAATTACTGCACGATATCTTCGGCGTCTCAAGCCTCTCACAGCCATTGCCAGAGTCTGCAGTTTTGTGACGGCGAATGGTCGTGGAGGAAGATGGAAAAGTGAAAATGATTTTGGTGAGAATCTTGCGGAATTTGGTGAATAGCTTCATGGATGAAGAGAATCCTATGAAGGTCTTGTTATTCTGATGATTCAATGGTTCATTTATATGAACAGTGAATGAGTGTGGAGCTCTCTGAAATGGCTTTTGCATAGTTTGGTGTATATTATAAAGTTTCTTATAGCCTGTCTTGCTTATGTTTTTGTGATTGATTGTCTATAGACTTATTTATACACACTGTAATTAGGGGCTGTTGGAAGCTTTTCGTAATCCATATTTTCTTTTAAACTTTTAATATTAATTAGAAGGATTAATATAAACGCAATTCTAGAAAATGAGTTGAGAGATTAAGTGTATGATGTTGCATGTGAACAAATCATTTGTATGGGCTTTATCTTCGGTAAAGTGAACTTTTTTCTTTATCAAATAATTGGATTGACAAAACCCAATCTATAAGTAAAATTCGCATCTTAATTTCTTTTTTTGTCATTTGTATTGAGAAGAGATCAAATCCTGATATCTAAGGATTTGTAAAATGACTATTGAAGTTGAACATAAAATTGTCAAGAAGAGAAATCCTCCATGGAAGAACAAAGTTTGTTAAGAGGAAGAAGAACAAGAAGAAGAAAAACTTGATTAACCAAAAACTCTTATTCTGTTAATCATATCGTAATACACAATTGGTTCTATTTATATTAAACCAATCATAACCGATATAAGGAACCAAAAATAACCGACAATGGTTATACCAAAACATTGAACCAAGAATACATTTAACCAATGTTAAAACCTTAGATTCTAATACCCCCTCTCAAGATGGCATTACAAAGACTTGAGAGCCATCTTGTCAATTAGTTGGCAAAATTTTCCCGGTCCTAAGGCTTTAGTGAACACATCTGCAAGCTGGTGCTCAGATTGAACATAAAGAGTCTTGATAAGGCCATTTGCAACTTTCTCTCTTACAATATGGCAATCAAGATCTAAGTGTTTTGTTCTTTCGTGAAAAACCGGGTTATTGGCAATGTGCATTGCTGCTGTAGAATCACAAAAAAAGGCAACAGCTTTGGATTGAGGTACCTGCAGCTATGTGAGGAGGTTCACTAACCATTGCACTTCTTTGACCGCTAGTGCCATGGCTCTGTACTCAGATTCAGCTGATGAAAGAGACACTGTATGTTGCTTCTTGGATTTCCAGGAGATGAGTGAGTCTCCTAAGAACATGCAATAACCTGAAGTGGAGCGTCTGGTGTCTTTACACGATCCCCAGTCTGCGTCTGAGAAGGCTTTAAGAGCGAGGTCTGACTGAGCAGAGAAGAAGAGTCCAACGCCTATATAATCTTTTAGATAGTGTAGGACTTTATATGCTGCTTGTAAGTGTGTCTGTTTTGGGTTAGATGCAAATTGGCATAGACGATGAACTTCAAAGGTGATATCGGGTCTTGTGATTGTGAGATACATCATCCGACCAACTAGCCTCCTGTAAACTGAACCATCAGATAAAGGTGGCTCATCACTGTCACTAACCAGAGATATACCTGGTTCCATAGGAATGCTTGATGGCTTACAAGCTAATATACCTGTTTCTTCTAACAGCTTCAATACATATTTTCTCTGACAAACAAATATTCCAGCAGAAGATCTGGCAATTTCTAGGCCAAGAAAGTACCTGAGAGGGCCAAGGTCTCTGATTTCGAAACACTTGTTAAGTGCTGTCTTCAAATCATTGACCAGAGAATCTTCATTGGCTGTGATAATAATGTCGTCTACGTAGACAAGCACATCTATGTATTTTCCTGCTTCATTTCGTATGAAAAGCGTGTGGTCAGTGTGAGACTTGGTGAAGCCAAGGCTGAGAAGAGATGCACTGAACTTTAAGAACCATTAGCGAGACGCCTGCTTTAGGCCGTATATAGATCTTTTGAGTTTACAGACTGTATTATTCTGAGGTGCTGTTCCATTCTTGAGAGTGTAACCAGGCGGCAACTTCATGTAGATTTCTTCATCTAATTCCCCATTTAGGAAGGCATTAGATACATCTAGCTGAGTGAGACTCCATTGTTTTGCAGCAGCTACAGCAAGAAGTTTCTTGACTGTTGTCATCTTGGCCACAGGTGAAAAAGTGTCTGTGAAATCCACCCCCTCTTGCTGTGTGTACCCCTTTGCTACCAACCGCGCTTTGTGTCTCTCCAGTGTTCCATCTGCATTCAATTTTGTCTTGTAGACCCATTTGCATCCGACAACCTTTTTGTTTGAAGGCAGGGAACAGATGCTCCATGTGTCTGATTCTTCCAATGCTCTCAACTCTTCATTCATTGCTGTCAGCCACTCGTCGTATTTCTTAGCTTGATTGAAGGTTGTGGGTTCTCCAAAATTCATGAATGCACACACATACTTGCTGTACTCTTCAGATAAGTTGTCATGTGATAAGAAATCTGCAAGAGGATAAAGAACTTTAGTGTTTGTGACATTCACATAGTAGTCAGTCAAATGTGGTGGGAGTTTTGAAACTCGTTTTGAGAGAGAAACAGGAGGAACAAGGACTGGCTGATCCTCTGAGAATAGAGGGACATCAACAACTTGATTTGCTGTTTCCGTTCTTATGTTGTTGTGACCATTCTCACAGTCAGGTGTATCTTCATTTGATGCTGCAACTCCACGTTCAGGGGCTGAATGTGAGTGGTCCACAGTTGAAGTATCTGTCCTGTGACCTATATCAAAGAAAGTAGATGGATCATTATTCAAATTTGATCTATCTTTGTATGGGAAAATATCTTCATAGAACACCACATTCCGGGTGATATGTATGATATTAGTATCTAAATCGAGCAGCTTATATCCCTTGAATCCCGATGGATATCCAAGGAAGACACATGCTTTTGCTCTTGGTTGAAATTTGTGTCGGTTTTTGGAGGAAGTGGATCTGTAAGAGAGACTTCCAAAGACTTTCAAGTCTTTATGTTCTGGTGCTTTCTTGTTCAGGACTTCAAAGGGAGACTTATTCTTGAGGAGGGGGGTGGGAAGCCTGTTGATAAGAAAGACAGAGGTTAAGACACAATCTCCCCAATATTCAAGAGGGACATTGCTCTAGAAAAGAAGTGACTGAGCTACATTTAATATATGCTGATGTTTTCGTTCCACAACTGAGTTTTGCTCAGGTGTTTCAGGGCAAGAGTGATAAGCTCTAATGCCCAGGGAACGAAACAACATATCAAAACATAGCTCTGGAGCATTGTCTGAACGAATTCCCTTAACCTGCACACCATACTGTGTTTTGATCATTGACAGAAAGCTTGGAACAATCTTTAAAACCTCATTCTTAGTTCTCATCAGATATACCCAAGTAATTCTACTATGATCATCAACAAGAGTTAGAAAATATCTAAACCCATCAGTAGTTTCCATAGAAAAGGGCCCCCAAACGTCCATGTGAATCAGATCAAAAGCATTCTTATCATATTATTCTGTGAGTTAAAGGGTAAGTGTTTCTGTTTGGCAAGAGGACATATATCACAGTGAAAATGTTCTTTATTTCCTTTACGAAGACCAAGCATATCAGTTATACATTTTGTTTTAGTAATAGAAGGATGACCTAACCGACTATGCCAAAGACTAGTATTAGCTACAGAGTTGACAGAAAAGGAACCAGGTCGTAGGCAAGGTGAGACAAAAGACTTGTCCAGCAGATATAAATTTCCTATTTGTTCAGCTTGTCCAATCATCACTTCCCTGATAGGATCCTGTATAATGCAAATTAATTCATCAAAAATTAATCTACATTTGAGATCTTTAGTGAGTTGGCTAACAGCTATTAGGTTCAATCTGAAATCAGGGATGTAAAGAACATTGTTGAGAAACAAATGTTCATTGAGTTTGATACGACCAACTCCTGCAATTGTGACAGACATTCCAGTGGGAAGAGTGACTGAACTATTAGACAAAAAGGACGATTTATCAAAGAAATTCTTTTCATGAGAAACATGGTGTGTAGCACCACTATCAACAATCCAGGAAGAAGAGGTTAAAATACTACCTGTGGCCTTTAATGATCCTACAAAAAAAATTGTAGAAGAAGAGAAGGCCATACCAGGGAGTGCAGTGATGTTTCTTCCTGAATTCTTAGCTGCAGGGGTGTGAGTCTTGTCTTCAATGTTCATTTGTGACTTGAAGAATGCTACTACTCCTTCAATTTGGTCTTTAGGTAGAGTCTTTAGCTGACTTATGATATCCACAGAAGTAGTGTTCGGCTCTGCTAATCCAAACTGAGAGACAGAACCCTTTGCGTTTGTTGATTTCGACTTGTGCTTGAAGTTTGGGGGATATCCGTGAATCTTGTAGCACTTGTCGATGGAGTGTCCAATATAGCCACAATGGGTGCAAGTTGGTCTTTGAGGTTTGATGTTCACATTTGTTGAAGGCTGAACAGTCTGATTACTCAAGATTTGGAAAACTGAGGATTGAGACACTGATTGGATGCTTCTTTGATTATGATCTTGATCGATCAAATTTTACACACCAGACATGTCAGGGAGTCTCTTCTTCATGATAATTTGACTCCTTGCAGAGTTGTATGATTCATTGAGTCCCGAGAGAAATTTTACCACTCTTGCATTCTCATTTTCCTCTGTAATGGCTCGGCAACATGGACAATTTTTGCAAATTTTGATGCACTTTGTGCACTCGATCATCCCATAGAGTCTTGAAGCATGTATAGTATGAAGCTAAATCCATGGACCCTTGTTGAAAGGACCAAATCTGCTGAGATAACTGAAAGGTTCGTGGAAGATTTGTAACTTGAAATCGCCCCATCAAATCTTTCCAGATTTCTGAAGCATCTTGGAAGCGCAAGATACTTCCATATATCTGCTTATTTACTGAATTTAAAATCCATGCCTTCACCATGCTGTTGCATCTAGACCATATGCGAAAGTGAGGGTGATTTGCTTCTGGTCTTGGAAGAGAGCCATCGACGAAACACAGCTTATTTTTCGCATCTAGGGATATCGTCATAGCCAGATTCCATGTATTGTAGTTTGTCCCATCTAAAATTTCTGCGACTAAGGCAGTTCCTGGGTTATCACTACCAGTCAAGAAGAAAGGAGAATATTGTATACCTTCAAAATCAAGAGCTGATTCTTGCTGGGAATTTACACCATTCAATTCTTGACATTGAACCGGCACATGATTTTGTGCAACAGCCGCGGGATTCACATTCGGAGTCGATGCTGATTGATTCTGCACATCTATCGTAGAATCTGATTTCTGCATTTCTTCGGCTTTCGGAGTGGATTGAACATTTCTTCGAACAGCCTTCGATTCTGAGCTGAAGAACTTGGAACTCGCCTTTTCCGAGGGTTCAACATAGTGGAGTCTTGATTAAAGGATCGAAGGTTTTAACAATGAAGACAACCAAAGAAGCGCAATCTGATGAAATTTTTAGATTGGACAAGCTGAAAGAAAGGTTCGATGAAGAAATCGAAGAAGCTTTCTTTCGGATTGAGACTAGGTAGATAAATCCCAGTCTCTTTGATCTTCGATAAAAGAGAGAAGCGGAAGTGAGGAAAGAAATTTCCGAGTCTGTAGTTTGGATGAAGAAATTGTATCATTGTTTGGAGTCAAATATTGTTCATTGTTCATGATAGTTTTCTCTCGAGTCTGTAGTCCAACGAAACATTAGTGATTCTGTTCAATTAGCTAAGCTCTTTTGGTTTTGTTATATGTCGGCAACCATATTAATTATGTTTACAATATAATGTAAAGATTTAATAGTTATCACATGGTATAGAGTTGAAACTAATATCGAGAGACTGAGCTTTCGTTGACAATGACAAAACATGAAGCCAAGAATTGATCAATGGTTAATCATGAGTTGATTATTTATGTAATGAAGGCAAAATTTAAAGCTGATGTACTTGTAAATGAACAATCATGGTGCTAAGGATAAGTTGTGGTCCTGCATCATCTATATAGTCCATTTGGCTTAATTTGACCTTAATTACTCACAAAAATTCAGGACCATTTTCGTATTTAACTTTTAAAAAAAATGAAAATGGAGTAATGATTATTGCATCCTGGAGAGAAGAAAACAAGAGTTTGATTTTAAAATTTGTGTATGTTTAGCCAAAGAAGAGCAGATGCTTTTGTTGAAATGATTAAAGGATGAGGGGTTCTAATTAAAACCTTATTTCTTGTTAGTTTATAGTTAACTTAAGACACTTATGATTATGTCTTCTACTTTAAGATTAAACAACACCTGGATAATCATAACTAAGTTCAAGTACTTTACCTTGTCCCATAATTCATTACGACTAATTCAGTTCATTGAATATATAACTAAAACTAGTTCATTTTTATTTTTGTTGGACTAGTTCAATTGGTTCAATGTGTTGGTGTATAGAATTTTGCGTCTATTTATTAACAATCAAGTTTGTTGATCTGCTCAAAATAAAAACGACAGCCCAAACTATTCCTGATGTTCATAAATCATAACACCAAGAGGTGCTGTCTATTTGATTCCAGATTGATGATGACATTGAAATTTTATAGAGAACGCAGAATGTTTTGACCAGAACACGCCGATCCGACGCTTCCATCACTAGTTTTACAAAAAGTTATATTTTCTACAAAAAATCCATTTTATTGGAATTACTCTCATCTATTCTCAGATAGACACCAACCTAAAACTAGTACAAACCCTTACAAAAACATTCACGAACATAATTATGAGATTTTTTTTCTCAATTCAAAAACTCTTTCCCAATCTTTCTCAAAGATTGGCGGCTCCTAAACTACCTAGTTGAAATTTTTATAGACTTTTTTCACAAACATGTACTATCTCGAAACACACAAGAAAGGAAATTCATTTGATAAAGAAAATTTACTTTTCTTCAAAACAACAACTTGACATTTCTTCAAAAATGCGATTTGATATTTTAGCATATCAGGTCCTCGTCCAGCTCAGCTACATGTCATTCTGAACCTTTAGGAAAATATATATATTCATACAATGGAAAGTGAATATTTTTCCATCTTTGTGCTGATAAGTTCCTTTTCCTTCTCAGCAACATCTGTATATCAGATATGTGTCGTCATACAACCACTTGTCTTCGACTACCTTCTTTTGTTTAAACATCTATGTATCAGATACTTGTCTTCAGACAACCACTTGTCTTTGACTACCTTCTTTTGTTTAAAAGTCTGTGTATCAGACACTTGCCTTTGTCTATCTTCTTCTGTTTAAACAAGTTCTCGTATTGATAAAGTATTCATTCAGCTCAAATACTCGTTCATTTCTTGTCGAGAATCATTGCTTGTCCAGAACAGCTACTTGGCAGAAACAACTTCTTGTCCAGAACAACAACTTAACACATCATCAGTCTTCCGAGAACAACTTTTTGTTTGGAACAACTTGTCTTGAACACATTATCAATCTCAGATGATCAACTTCTTGTCTCTAATAACAACTTGTCTTAAACACATCATCAATCTTTAGAGAACAACTTCTTGTCTGGAACAAGAAATTGTTGCTTTACCACATCTTCTATTTTGCATTTAATGTCTGATCGATCTTCTAGATATGTTCTTCAAGTTAAGCCTTTAATTCAAACACTTTCAGATATTAATTAAAGTATGTATCCTATTGTTATTATTTTTTCTCAGATAAACTTGTTGATGCCGAATAACATCTAATCAATTACTCTGATATTCTTCTGAAGGATCTACCTCTTCAAAACCCATCAAACTCATCTCATATAACCCCAATCACCTTTTCTTCACTTTACTAGAGTTTTTATTTCCGATCTTACAATTACAACTCAACCAAAGCAAAACAGAATGGCCTAAACCCATGTGGTGATGATCCGACGTTTGCATGTTGAAACCTTTTTCTTTTGCAGACATATCACACAATAACTACCGACTGACTTAAAGCACAATTCCACCCTCATCAATCATCCTTGTGCATTGGATAGATCTGTTAAGAATCTAAAACACACAACGAAATGGAGCCTTTGGTGCTCCCATAAGCTCTAGAATCTATGTCTCTTTGTGATGAATATTCGTTAAATCTACCAATTTCGGGAGAGGCGACGACATGCAACACAAACTAGTTCATCCTACTGGGAAGAATTCTTAATCCAAATTAGCAGATCATGGCCAAAATAATGTTAACAGTACCAAGAATCTAGAGAATACAGAACAAAATCGTGGGAACAATGTTCTCCAAAAACTATTTCCAATTTAGATTCCCCTGAGAAAAATCAATATTTTCAATATTAAAGTTCAATTATTAGAACTATGAAGACTGGGGTGTAATTTGAGAAATAAAAATATGAAAGGAAAACCAAACATTGGAGAAATTTCCTTTATGGGTAAGAATGTTCAACATTCCGGTGCAACACCACTCAACCGATCTTTTCGCAACATAAGTCAAACCTTAGGAGAAGTGCTGGGAATCGATTATAATCCAGATCACACTCACCTACATGATTACATTAGAATCAAAATTCTATATGACATAAAGGATCCATTGCGAGAAAGTAGAGCATTTTGTTTTCTTAAAGGTAAATCATCAAAATAACTTTTGAATTTGAACGCATCAAAAATTGTGCAACTACTGTCATCGGATTACACATGAGAAAGTACAATGCCCATGGTTAGGAGACATCTCACCACCAAATTTGCTAAGAGGAAACGACAACTCCAACTTCGAACAAGACGCAACACAACAAATGCAGAAAAATACTAATAGTACAACCTTCACCGGAGCTGCCACGTACTAAGGAAGAAATTAATACTCCACTTAAATAGAAGCAAGAATCGTAAATGCATTACATTAAAAGTCCCTAATCTCCAACAAGACAGCTTTGCTGGCCAACATTAACACAATTCAACTCTGCTAGCAACCACAATACATGAAAGGGATGGACATCATGGACAACAAGAAGGAAAACCACTCCCAATGTATAATCACACAATACAAAAGTAAACCCACAATCTGACAGTTTGATAACTAAAGGAAATACATAAACACATATTTCCAGACTTCGTGTTCCTCATGGAAACAAAAAAATATTAAAGAATAAGTATAATCTATCCATTGATAGATGGGGGATATATCTACTCGTTTATTATAGACATGGTTGGCTTAAGTGGATGATTAGCCTTGTTTTGGAAAATAAGGAGGATATTACAATACATCAAGGAAACCCCAAAATAATAGACACGAGAATAACGATGGGACATCCTCTGATCTTTGTGTCCTTTATCTATGGTCACCCAGTTAGACACCTACAAAATAAAGTGTGGGATCAGATTAAAATGATAAATGCTACAAGATCCCAAGCATGGCTATTAATAGGTGATTTCAATGAAATATTGGATAACAAAGATAAGCATGGAGGATCACCTCAACAAGAAAACACTTTTTACCAGAAGAGGAGTCTAATCCGAGAATGTGGCTTGTGGGAAATATCTAGCTCATGACCATTCTATTCATGGATGAGATTTAGGAACTCTTAATGGATACAAATCCGCCTGGATAGAACGTTTGGTAATGCTGAATTAGCTGATCTCTTCCCTAGAACAAATACTAAATATTTGGCATTATTAGGATCGGAGGCATAGGATCCTATTTATAACTTTCATTAGTGATTCAAAACATTATGAGCGATGATTTTTCTTTTACACATGATGGACCAAGAAGAAGAACTTTCAAGCAATAATCAAAGATGCATGGAAAAACACCAATCAAGAAACAATATCTTCCTATGATAAAAGAATAGGTTGCCGCAGAGTTATATTCCGTTTAGAAAAAACAAAACCACATAAATTATATTGTACAAATTGACAAGCTCGAGCAGTCACTAGAAGAAGAGATACAAAAACCAAATCCTGATAAGATCAGAATGGATAATCTCAAGTTAGAAATTGGAACATAAATACATGGAAGAAGAAAGATTTTGGAGACAAAAATCCCAAGAGAAATGGCTGAATGAAGGGGACAAGAATACAAATTTTTTCACAATAGTGTCAAGTTCAAGAGATTAATAAGAAACTTTTCTACCTACAAGACCAACTAGGGTACCCCAATACACGAAAGGTTCGAAAGGGACCATAGCTGTTGAATACATCAAAAAATTGTATGAAACAACGAACCCACAAGAAATTGACCGACTCAGGGCACACATACATCCAAAGGTCACACCACTAATGAACAAGTTTTTGAGTCAGGAACAAATTCCAGATCTAGTGAAGTGCCCAAGGGAAAAGGCAAGGTTACTAATGGTGATGATCCATGGAATGAACTCAAAGCTCCCAAGGTTGAGCTCAAAACCGTTACTACAAGGGCTAAGGTACATATTTCTCGGTCCTAACTCTACTTATCCAGTGATTATAAATTCTTGACTTGGTGAGGATGAAACCACAATGCTCTTGAAGGAATTGAGAAAGTTTAGAAAGGCCATATATTATTCACTAGATGATATTAAAGGGCTTTCTCAATCTTTTTGCAGGCATATGATCCACTTAAAAGATTAATCTATGAGTTCTGTTGAACATCAATGACGATTAAACCCGAATTTGAAATATGTGGTTAGGAAAGAGATTCTAAAAATTCTAGATGCGGGGATCATTTTTCCTATTTTCGATAGCAAATGGGTTTCCCCCATCCTTGTGGTACCTAAAATAAGGTGGAGTCACAATTGTTAGTAATGAAAAGGACGAGCTTATACTGACTAGGATGGTAACCAGATGTAGGAGTTGTACAAATTATAGAAAATTGATTTCATACACTTGGAAATATCATTTTCCCTTTCTGTTTATCGATCAAATGTTAGAAAGACTAGCGAATCATTCATTTTCTTTCTTTTTTATGGTTACTCTGGTTTTTTTGAAATACATATATATCCTAATGATCAAGAGAAGACAAAATTTACATGTCCTTATGGTACATTCACTTATCGTCGGATGCCATTTGAATTATGTAATGCACATGCCACATTTCATAGGTGTATGTTGTCTATTTTCTCTGATTTGATCGAAGATGTAATGGAGGTATTCATGGATGACTTCTTGGTATTAAACTATGTTGATGGTCGTATGTGAGAAGGTCACGAGATGAAGGTCGCATCCTCGGGTTATGGGTGAGAAGATGGTCATGGGTCTCGGTAGCCGTTGGAGACTCTTCTCTCTTTGTAGTCACATGTAAAAGAGAGACCACATGACCGTTGGAGACTAGTCACTTTTATCCTTTGGGATTTACATTTCTCTCCCCCTCTTAGGATCCGTAAAAAAAGAGGTATATTTCCTCTTACAACATTTTTGTCTTCTTATACATTGGCTTCTTTGTAAAAGCTCTAGATTAATTCTTGTATAAATGTTGTTAGTTGTACAAAATTTTGAATTAAGAAAAAGAATTCTCTTCTTCTCAATCTCTTTTATTCTTGAAACTCTCTCTTTCACTCCCCAAAATCAAACCGCAAATCTCCTTTATTTTCAACTCTCTCGATCTCTCCATCTTAAATCTTCTCAAATCTCACATGGTATCAAAGCAATAAGACTCTAATGACTTATTTTCTGCTGAATCTCTATTCTCTTTCATTTTCTGATACGAGCTTCAAGATGCTTCTCTAAAGTTGATGAGAGCGGAATCTATCCAAGGGAACCGAGTGTACATCCTTGGTAAGAAAAGTCGGGGGCGCGAAAGGTGGGGGATTGA
Organism: Lepidium sativum; assembly: GCA_023374145.1. Classification (NCBI taxonomy): domain Eukaryota; kingdom Viridiplantae; phylum Streptophyta; class Magnoliopsida; order Brassicales; family Brassicaceae; genus Lepidium; species Lepidium sativum. The sequence continues at coordinate 103,177 of JAKUCM010001135.1, read as the reverse complement.
GGAGCGATCCACAAGAAGGATGGTGTGCTTCTTGATACACTCAAGCACACTATAGATCAAGGGGAAACCTCTCGAGATCTTGTAGTGTGTTCTAAGTCTTAGACAAACGACTAGCTTGCTAATGACTAGGGATTTCTCTTTGAGAAATTGTGTTCTTTATTGATTTCAAAGTTGAGTGGTTTGTTACATGGCTGCAAGGAGACCTTATATAAGGGTCCTAAGGCCGACTTACTTAAAGAAAAAAGGAAAATATGGGTCGTAACCCATTAACAAAAAGGAAATAAGAAAAAAGGTAAATTTCAAGAAAAATGGCAAATTTCTAACTTAGTATTTTGATGCCTTATTAAACGAAAATAAAAGCCCAAAAAATGCCTATGAGCCTTAAGACTCTCTATCCTAAGGTGCTGGAGTTGTTGGGCTTGGCGTTCCTGCAAGAACATTTATCGTTAACACAAAACAAACCTTGTAGGGCGCTATAAAGGGTCAAGTCTTGTCGGTTACTTCCAGCTTGGGTCTTGTCAATTCTTGGTCCTCTTGGTCAGCTTCTAAAGGGTTTTGAATGTCTTGGATATCCTCTGGTCGTGCTGCTTGGTCTTGACTTGCGTTCTTGATATTTCCCGTACTCCTCGAAGAAGTCCCGATATTGATCTTGGAGCGTTCCAGATAGGATGCGATCTCTTCTTTGTTCAAGATGTTAACTACAGATTCTCATAGTTGTTCTCTCAGTTTACGTGTCCTAGCTCGAGTCATTGGCCTGCCTAGTTCAACCGGCCATTCCCTACCTCTTGAAGATATTCCATCTCGGGTGCATCGTCATCGTCTATATAGAACGGGGAGAGGTCAGCAACTTTGCAACCTGAAGAGATATTGAACTCACCAGGCAGTTCCAGTCGGTAGGCATTGTTGTTGATCCGTTCAATTACTCGGAAGGGACCGTCGCCCCAGGGTGCGAGCTTGGACTTGCGCTTGTTCGGGAAGCGCTCCGGGCACATGTGTACCCAAACTCAATCTCATGGGTTTAATATCACAACCTTGTGCCTTTTGTTCTCTCTTTGCTTGATCGATTCAAATTTCTTTTCCAAGTTCTCCTTGACTTTGAGATGTAATTTTGGACTAGTTCGGCTTTGGCACTTGCATCCTTGTCAAGGTAATGGCGCGTAGGGAGTGATGTAAAATCCATTGGCGTCAAAGGGTTGAAACCATATACCACTTCAAAGGGTGAAAACTTAGAAGACAAATGATTAGCTCGGTTATAAGAAAATTCAACCACATGTAAGCAAGAAAGCCAATTGGTTAAATTCTTACCGACCACAGCTCTAAGTAAGGTTCCTAGAGTACGGTTTAACACTTCAGTTTGGCCGTCGGTTTGGGGATGACAAGTGGTGGAGAAGAGCAACTTGGTGCCTAATTTCCACCACAAGGTCCTCCAAAAGTGGCTTAGAAACTTGGAGTCTCGATCGGAAACAATAGTCTTGATCCGCCACTTCCTTGAAGAATAGGTCAGCGATTTTTAACGCGTCGTTGGTCTTGTCACAAGGTATGAAGTGTGCCATCTTTGAAAAACGGTCCACTACAACAAAGATTGAGTCCTTGTGATTTATCTTTGGTAAACCTAAAATAAAATCCATTAAGATATCCTCCCAAGGAGCATTAGGAATAGGTAAAGGGAGATAAAAACCATGAGGGTGAGACTTAACTTTAGCTTTGAAACATGTTGCACATGTGATGCACAGCCGCTCCACATCTCTCCTAAGATGCGGCCAAAAGAAATGCTCAACCACCATGGCTAGAGTTTGGGCAACACCGAAGTGCCCCATGAGTCATCCGCCATGCGCTTCATTAAGTATCAACTCCCTCTTTATCCTTGCGGTATACACAAACTCTTTTCCCAAAAAAGTTCCTTTTGTGGATGTAGTATGATCTGAAGGCTCCTTTGTTACAAGCTTGATAGATGTCTCCAAAATCTGGATCCTCATTGTAGTTGTTATTTATGAACTCAAATCTTAGAACTTTGGTGTCCATGATGGTGATGTTCTTAATTGCTCGGCAGTCCACACACATCCTCCATGTCCCATCCTTTTTTGGCAAGAGCAAGACCGGAAAAACACATGGACTAAGGCTTTCTCGGATGTATCCTTTGTCCAATAGGTCTTGAACTTGTCGCTCTAGTTCCTTAGCTTGTAGATTGATGCGATAAGCTGCTCGGTTTGGTAGGGCGTATCTGGGAACAAAATCAATTTGGTGTTCTATGCCTCAGATTGGAGGTAAGCCAGCTGGTGTTTCCTTGGGGAACACATCTTTAAATTGTTCTAAAAGCTCATGGACCCTTGGTGGTAAATTTGCACACGACATCTCAAGGCACACATTCTCTTTGAATAGCATTTGTAGCATGGTTTGTTTGGCACACAAGGTTTTCTCTATAACACTCGGAGTCACAAATAGAGAAGGTTTACTTACCTTGGTGGACTGAACCATCTTGAGCTGGAGCTCATGTACTTGAGCCGGGGTGAAGGGCGCTAAGCTATACTTGCGCTTGTTATGCACAAACGAGTAGAAGTTGGTGCGCCCGTTGTGTAGAGCCTCCTTATCAAACTGCCAAGGTCGGCCAAGTAGGAGATGTCGAGCTTGCATGGGAGCTACATCATATAGTGCCTGGTCTTGGTATGTTCTAATGATGAAAGGAACTGTCACTTGCTTGGAGACTTTCATCTCGGCCTGGTCGTCGAGCCATCACAATCGGTACGGTGTCGAGTGCTTGGTGGTGGTGAGTCCTAATTTTTCGATGAAGGACTTGCTAGCCACGTTAGTACTAGCACCACTATCTATAATAAGACTGCATACCTTGCCGCTTATGGTACATCTCGAGTGGAAGATGTTTTCTCTTTGTGCGGTTTCGTCCGGCATGACCATAGAGTTCAGGACGCGACGAGCTACAAGGAATTCCCTATATCCGGGTATGCTACAGTCTCCTCAGCGTCTCCTACGGGTTCATCTACTTCCATCTCGTCCTCATCTTGTGACTCATACTCTCCGCCCCTTGTGACAACCATTACCCTTCGGTTCGGACATTCTCTCGCCATGTGTACGCGTCCCTGACACTTGAAGCACACGATGTCACAGGTTTTAGAAGTATTCAGAGCCTTACTAACCTCAAGTATTGGAGTCTTGGTTGATCCTTGATCAACTCTCTTATGACGAGTCTCGACCTCAATGGTTTTTCCCTTGTCTTGTGGTCTCGGGGCGGGTGTGTTCCAGGGAGCGTTGTACTTGGGGCGGCTGGGCGCGACCATCCTCCTCTTTTATGTGTTGTTCAACTTGTATGGCAAAGTGCAATAACTCCCTTAACTCGTGATACAGCTGCCTTTCTACCTTCCTAGCTATGCGGTCTTGTAGACCATCTAGGAATTGAGCCATAATGGCCTCCTCGGGTTCTTCTGTTTTAGCCAATTCTTCAGGTTTTCGAATTCTTCAAAGTAGTCTTCCACAGACCAATTTCTCTGTACCAACTTACAAAACCTCTTTTGTAAGTCTCTATGGAAATATGGAGGCATGTACCTTCTCCTTAGATTAAATTTCATCTCTTTCCAAGTGGTGACTTGGTTATAGTGGTGACATCTTTGTTCGGCTAGGTCGCGAACCCACCAGGACAAGGCGTTGTCCGTAAATTGAGCAGCAGCAAAACTCACTCTTTTATGATCAGCATAATGGTAGCACTCAAAGATGTACTTCATTCTTTTCTCCCAATTGAGGTACGCTACCGGATCGAGCTTACCAGTGAAGGTGGGCGCGGTAAGTCTTGGGTCGATGTTGGAGTGCACCAGATCGTCCCGCTCACGTTCGCGGTTATGGAGGTTTCTTCCTTGTGTGATATGACGCCTAGGTGGAGGGTAATCCGGATCCATATCGAAGTCTCCCTCTCGGTAGGCGTTCGAGTCATCGTCTCGGGAGTGCAGGGACACTCGCATGTTGGCGGGTCTCGGCTCCAAGAGGTCCTTCGAGTGTTGATAGATCAAAGCTGGGCTTGGAGTTGAGACAACATTTCAGCTATGGTGGGGACCTCAGCTGGGGTTTCCTTGTTTCAAAACAAGAAACAAGTAGTTATCCTTTTTTTTTGTAAAAATGGAAAAGTTTCCATACCAAGGCTCAATCCAATTAAGTCCGTAGCGTCTACCGATTCCGCCATATCCCCTTTTGATTAGGATCTCATTATGATGTCTTTCCACTTTTTCTTATGCCGACACCTTGGAATTCATTACATATAGATACTTATTTTATTTCTTTGGTATCTTCTTTCATTTTTTTGAGCCCCATCCATATTTATCTAGTCTAATCAACATACGAAAAAGGCAAAATAAACTTAAGAAACAATTCTTTTTTTCTTGTCTTTTTAGATTGAGAATTAAGAACCCTAACCATCACAAGCAAAATATAGATTGGATCTTAAGCAAACAATGGTTATTTTACTTGAGAAACGAATCTAACAACCTATGCGAAAGTGATGACAGTTTTAAAATTAAATAGAGCATAAAATTAAAGATAGATACAACCTTCCAGGAAATCTTTAGCTCTAACACCAAAATGATATGAGTTTCAAGATGCTTCTCTAAGGTTGACAAGAGCGGGTTCTATCCAAGGGAACCGAGTGTACTTCCTTGGTAAGAAAAGTCGGGGGCATGGAAAGTGGGGGATTGAGGAGCGATCCACAAGAAAGATGGTGGGATTCTTGTTACACTCGAGCACATTCTAGATCAAGGGGAAACCTCTCGAGATCCTGTAGTGTGTTGCAAATCTTAGAAAAACGACTAGCTTGCTAATGACTGCAAATTTCTCTTTGAGAAATTGTGTTCTTTATTGATTTCAAAGTTGGGTGGTTTGTTACATGGCTGCAAGGAGACCTTATATAGGGCTCCTAAGGCCGACTTACTTAAGGAAAAAAGGAAAATATGGGTTGCACCCCATTAACAAAAAGGAAATAAGAAAAATGGTAAAAAGTACAAGAAAAATGACAAATATCTAATTTAGTGTTTTGGTGCCTTATGGGCCTTAAGACTCTATATCGTAAGGTGCTGGAGTTGTTGGGTTTGGTGTTCCTGCAAGAACATTTATTGTAAACACAAAACAAACCTTGTAAGACGCGATAAAGGGCCAAGTCTTGTTGGTTACTTCCAGCTTGGGTCTTGTCAATTCTTGGTCCTCTTGGTCAGCTTCTAAAGGGTCTTGAATGTCTTGGATATCCTCTGGTCGTGCTGCTTGGTCTTGACTTGCGTTCTTGATATTTCCCGCACTCCTCGAAGAAGTCCCGATATTGATCTTGGAGCGTTCCGGAGAGGATGCGATCTCTTCTTTGTTCAAGATGTTAACTACAGATTCTCCTAGTTGTTCTCTCAGTTTACGTCTCCTAGCTCGAGTCATTGGCCTGCCTAGTTCAACCGGCTTGATGCCCTCATCATTTTCTCAAAAACCTCCATTGTTGTTCTTGAAACTCTCTGTTGGACCGTTGGGTAAAAGAGTATTTGGTGTTTAATCATGCACAAGCACAAGTCCAAGAAATTTACTGTCTGTGTGACTCTTAAAGGGTGTCAACTACTTATTTTGGGGAAGAACGATGAAGAGCGTGTTGAGTGGCTATGGATTTTGGGGTCATATTGAAGGTGGAGCTCCAAAGAAGGCGGTCTGATATGTTAGTAAAGAAAAAGAAGGCGACACAAGTGTGTTGGTGGTGTTTGATGAAGAGAATGCTCAATGGTACCAAGAAGACCAAATGGATCTTGTCCTCATCCAAAGCTCACTAAACCCGCCATTCATGAAGCGTATTCCTATTGTGAGAGTGACAAGCAACTATGGGACATTCTCAAGAATGTGTATAGAAATATCTCAAACCTTAGCCCAATGTATGAGGTGAAGAAATCCATCAATGACCTAAGCAAGAAGATATGGAGTTTACTTAATGGTTTAGAAAGTATAGGTCTCTTTCGGCCGAGCTTGAGATGCTAAGACATCCAATGGTGGATCTACCCGTGATAAGTGAGAGGCTTGAGCAAGACAAGTTGTTCGACCTTAATGATGAATCTCAACCCGGTATATGGTGACTTCATCCGCCAACTATTAAGGTAAGACAAGCTTCCAACCTTGGAAGAATTATATGGCTCCATACAAAGAGAACAAGGTTCTCGAAACCTCCTTGGTGATAAGGGGGAGTTTGCTATGGCTAACAAGGCCTCATATCGACATGAGGAAAAATGGTGTGGATTTGTGTTCATTGCAAGAATATGGATCATTCCAAATATCGTTGTTAGATACTACATCAACACCTCAAGCAAAACAAGCTATGAGACAAGTCTGAATCCAACCTTGCAAGTGAAAAAACCATGGTGACTTTGTAAGAAAGGTGGATCTTGAGGAACTCATCAAGTCCATCAATTCCCTATAGGAGTCCGGTAATCTTTTTTATGTGTCTAAAATTTCTAATCCATTGGTAACAAATTCCAGAGCAACACATCACATTATTAGTAATGCTAAGTTGCTTGAGAATTTGAAACCGACTCTAAGGTGTGTTAGCATTGTGGATGGGAAACAAGTTCCCATTAAGGGTATAAGTGACCTAAAGATATTTGACAAGGAATCAGAAACCTTCTTTATGCCATCGTTTAAATCCAACTTGTTGATTGTGCATAAAACTGTTTGTGACCTTAATTGCAAAGCTATATTCGATCCTAACTCGGTTCATTTTCAGGATATTAAGAGCGGAAAAGTTCTTGGAAGTGGAGTTAGCAAGGACGGGCTATACTTGCTAGAGGAAACCAAGAATAGTCCAAATCTATCTTGTAATTCATGCTTAGTTAGTACTCTGTCTTGTAGTAGTAATTTGAATGATGGTGTGTTATGGCATGCTCGTTTGGTCCATCCATATTCACTCACTTTGAACCTTTTATTGCCAAATGTCTCTTTTAAAAATGAAAATTGTGAACCTTGTATACGTGAAAAACACTGTAAATCAGTGTTTCCTAAGTCTTCAACTATTTATGAGAATTTTTTCAATCTTATTCCCTCTGATTTGTGGTATTCTCCTTGTGAATCTAGAGAGAAACATAAATATTTTGTCACTTTTATTGATGAAAAATTATAATTTACTTGGATCACCCTGTTACCTAGTAAAGATCGAGTTATGGAAGCATTCATTAATTTCTACACTTATGTTTTGAATCAAAATAATGTCAAAATCAAAGTGTTAAGGACGGAAAATAGAAGAGAATATACAAGCCATGCACTTAAATCATTTCTTGCAAAACAAAGAATCATTCACCAAACAACTTGTCCATACACTCCTCAATAAAATGGAGTTGCAGAACGAAATAATAGGCATCATGGAAGTGGCTCGGTATATGATGTTCCACAACAATATACCAAAATGGGTGGTTATCTCGGCATGCTATCTCATTAACCGAATTCCAACTAAAGTGCTACACGATGTGTATCACCAGTTGAGGTATTGACAAACACTAAACCATCTATTAATCACTTAAGAGTATACGGTTGTGTGTGCTTTTTTCTTGTTCTAGGAGAACACCAAAACAAGCTTGATGCTAAGAGTGTCAAAAGAATGTTCATTGAGTATTCCATCACCCAAAAGGGATATAAGTGCTACATACCGAACATGAGGAAGGTATGGTTTCAGGAGATGTGAAGTTCATTAAAGGAAAAAGATACTATAAGGATAAAGATTGGTCTGGCATTCAAGATCTCACACATAACACTTAGGATCGGGCAAATAATCATCGTATGATTCTTGAAAAGCTTGGCATTGGAGGCTTGGTTCCAAGTGCAAGTGACACTAGGCCTTGTGAAGCAAACAACCGTGCTAATAGTGAACATCAAGAGAGTACCTCACCGAATGAGGAGCGGGTAGATGAGTTTTCTATGGATGACTCAGATGATGAGGCTGCCCCATGTACAAGAGTTGAAACGGCTTCCAAGAATGTTGAGGATATGTCGGAGGATAGGGCTAAGGGTTCAGAAGACATTGATCATGATTCGGAGAGTGAGACACGCGTGGAAGTGATGGAATCATCCATTTTGAGGCGGATCCAACGACAAAAAAGTATAGCTCCGATTTCGGACAATGTGAGTCCATATACACTCAAGAAAAATCGGCACTAAGAAGGAGTCAATGTGTAAAGAACCCTAGTGCAAGGCTTAGTGTCTTCTACAACAACCTTGTCGAACCTCACCCAAGCCAAGTTTTGTGTACACTAGTAGAAGTTCCCCAAGCTCATCAAGCATTTATCACTCAACTTGATCAAGAATTTGTACCTAAGACCTATGAGGATGCTAGAGAGCACAAAGTATGGCGTGATGCGGTTAATGATGAACATGGAGCAATGGATCGCAACCATACTTGGGATGAAACCGAACTTCCTAAGGGTAAGAAGGCAGTCACATATTGATGGATCTTTACCATCAAGTATAATAGTGATAGTAGCATTGAGAGATGCAAATCTATTTCATTTCTCAATCTCTCTTATTCTTGGAACTTGCTTTCACTCTCCAAGTTCAAAACCGTAAATCTATTTCATTTCCAACTCTCTCGATCTCTCCATTTTAGATTTGTTCTATTCTCATAATCAATAGCTTTGGCTCTCCCAGTATATGTCATGTCTTGCTTCAAACTTTCTAAAAATCCGACTAAAGCATTTACTAAGGCCATAAGATCATTATGGTCGAACATGGTTGATGACAAAAAGAAATAGCTTGGGTTTCTTGGGAGCAAATGTGGAAACCAAAGAAAGAAGGTGGACTAGGATTCAAAGACAGTGGACATATCAATCAAGCATTACTAGCCAAGCAAACATGGAGGCTCCCTCATCAACCAACCACTTTTGTGACACAAATATTCTGATCCAAGTACTATAACAACAAAGAATTCTTAGACAACAATACATGTGTGACCCATCATATGCATGCTGTAATATATTACATGGTCGGTCCTTACTATTAAAAGGACTTACTAAACAAATCGGAAATGGTTAATATACCTTTGTTTGAACCATCAATTGGATTCATGATTCTGATTCATGATAACTACTTGCACCCTCTATTTAGAAAGTAACCTAGCTTTAACATGGGATTTTAAAGTTTCAGATCTTTTATCAGATACAAGTTGGATACGAGCTAAAATCGAGGATACATTCCATCAAAAAGATGTAGATTGTATTCTTGGTCTAACACCAACTATAACTCAAACATATGAATTGATTTGGAACTATAATCTATTAGGTGCATATACGGTGAAAAATGGCTACTTGTTAGCCTCTCATCTATCAAAATTTGGTAACATACTACACAACACGCCTTCGGACCTAGTAACAATACTGAAAAAAGTATGGGAGATTCAAACGCCATCAGGAATCAAATGTGGAGTTTTATCTCGGGTGGCATTGCGTTTAGAGCACAATTGAAAAAACATATTATTATGGATGATGAAAGATGTCTGATATGTGGAGCAACAAGTGAATCCATTATTCACATACTATATCCAATGCATACCAGCCCTACAACTCTGGTGACTATCAAATCCAATCCCCCAGAAATGGTTTCTCAACCTCTTCACTTACAAGTAATTTCTCCTTCGTAGTAAACATCAACAGTAATACACAAATTCCAGCTGAGATACGCATGACTTTTATTTGGATATTATGAACTATGTGGAAAAATTGTAATGGAAAAAATTTTGCAAGCAATAGACCATACCTTAGCGTCATCACAAAAGAATACCAGAAAAATGCTAAGCTAATGACATAACTTGAGCCTAAAAAAAAAACCCAATACCAAAGGCAGATCCCCACCAATATTGGTTTCACGAATATTATAGGTAATTTTAACAAAAATACAAGTCCTAGAAGAAAAATCACAGGTTTCATTCTTTAGTGGCCTCCATCACCTACCTCGTTACATTAAATACCATCGATTAATTTCTCATTCTTTTTTTTTATCTTTCCCCAAATCATTCTCTTGAATAAATTTATCCAAAAAATAGATTATTTCATCCCAGTTTTCCGCCAACATTTCAGTTTTCCTATCAATCACTTTAAACAAACTTCATTTTCTAGAAGATTCTTTCTTTCTATATTCATATACATACATTTTATCATGATCGATCTACTTAAGATGGTTAAGCTCCCCACTCATTCACAGACACATGGCATCATTTCAAAAACAGGGCCAATCATTGCAGCTTACTTCTAGACACACACAACAAATCTAGCTCAAAAGATCTTGACGGCTCTCTACCATAACATGCTTTGCATGCACTGGCTCGTTTTCTGTGACCAATAGCAGCTCTCCAACACTCTGCCACCTGAAGAAAACTCAATCATTACAGACCATTTCATAGAAAATAAACCCTTCGACAGTGAGGAATAATGAACACAAAAACAAAACAAAAACACAAAAGAAGAACAATGGAACCAAACCTTTGGAGCGCAGTTGAATAATTCCATTTCGGACGAAGAGATCAGATGATTCCAATCGTTCACAACTCGTATTCCGACACCTTATTCTGAAGAAGACTCAACCTCGTCGCCAAACCTTTCAACTGTGAAGAAAAAATTCCCCATGCAATAGCTCTGGAGCTACCACAAATCTGGAAGATGAAGGACAAGGGTGAAAGGAAGAGTGATTGATCGCGACTTCGTGCAGTTTCTCTTTGACTCAGAGGTATATCTTTTTTTCATATTGCGTCGCCAACCCATAAGCTACAACGATGGCTTATTGCCATCCAATGTTGGGACGATCGCCCGGATCCGAACTTCCTAAAGATGTTCCTAGTCTGGATTCAGATCCATATCTGCCACTCCAATATGCTTCATTTGCTATAGTCCGAACCATTGCAGCTTCCTTAGGAGAAGTCTTAGAAGTGGATGTGCAAGAAACTTAAGTCAACAGAGCCTCATTGATAAGAGTTCGAATCCTAAACAACACGGAAGATAAGCTCAAATTCTTCAAGCCCGTTGGATTTCAAACGGTCACAGGACACAAGTTTTCTATCATTACGAGATAGCCTCAAGGTTTTGCCTTAACTGTCAGAAAATCAATCATGCTGTGACAAACTGCACTTATACATCCAAGTAGGAGGATTACTACATCAAGCCAGAAAATACAACACAGGAAACCAACTCATCGCCGACCAGCAACACAATGGAACAACAACAGCAAAATCCGGCGACAGTCCCTCTGGAAAATCATCACGGTAAGTACTGCTTCATACCCAACAACAGTGATGGAAAACTTCTCAACCACAATTGAATTAGTTATCGCTACGTTGTCTCCAACTCAATAAAATATCTAGTTGATCATTAATCAGGAATCCAAACGCAAGCATTACCGTGACTTCGAAAGTGAAACTTTAACAAAACGCTCGAAAACCTTCTAACACATCTTCGACTCTTTGTCTTCCATGAATTAGGTTAACCATTAAATTTTAGTTTTTAATTTTGTTGGTTTTTAATTTTGTTGGTTTTAAGTTTTTTTTGGTAAGAAACCATTGACCTATTCGATTGTTGGCCCATGCATTCTAAATTTCTAGGTTTTAAAATATCTTTTATTAAACCATTCGAAACCTCTCTTAATAAAATGTATTTTTGGGGAAAAACCAAAAAGGGAACAGGATATTGTTTTCTATCGACAGTGGAAGTTATACATCTTTAGTATTTGATATTTTCGGTGGATAGTACGAACCATACCGTAGATAACTTCACATTTGTCGGTTTTCTTTGTTTCATCGGTTAGTTGTTTTTTTGGTTCTATGCAAAACATAAATATATTTTGATTTAGTAATATATTGAAAACCAGTTGCTTATAGTAACTGAACCGATCCAACCGATTATAATCTAAATAAAATCCAATCGATTTTCAACAATAACCAAAATTGATATATAACCCAAATATTATTGGTTGGACGATCAGTTTTGGTCATTTGCGAACTGAACCGAATGTGGAGGTCTAGTTGTTGAGATGGATGGATAAGAACAAGTTGGATACTACTATAGCATTCAAACACACGTCATACTCGTACTATACCATTAAATATTTATATTCTTTCAATTTGGTATTTTATATATTTAAGGGTAAATTAGTTGAATAACAAAAAAAGTTAGAAGAATAATAATCTATTTAATTTTCGTTTATTCATTTATATTTACTAAATTAATAATATAATATCTTGTTTATATATATATATATATATATTATATTATAATTAACTGTTTTTTTTATTTGTACGTACAATAAATTTGATATATATAAATAGCAAGAAAAAATTAAGATGAATAAGAGAATTTTGTTATTTACAATAATTACTACTAATATAATTTTATAAATTTTAAAATAAACGTAAAATATAAATAATAATTTAATAATAATGTTGTTAGAAATATATTATAAAAATAAAATAACGAATGATCACTTACATCTTTTTGTATTTTTGCTTTTATGAAGTTATTTTTGTCATTTGTTACCATTTCTCTATATCTAATGCAAATTCTTTTCCTTAAAACTTCACGATGTCTTTCTTGGCATCAGATTTTCACTTCTTACTTTTTTTTAGTGTAAAATAATCTGCAGACTGTAAACCGATATCACCTAACTGGCTCGTGTAAGAATTGTTTATACATCTAAAATAAATGAGACTTTCTGTTTTAACAAAAAACAGAACTGTTTATACATCGATCTGAGACACAATATTTACTCTTTGAGGCTCTTATTTCTGATTTCAGTACATTGCAGAAGTTGAAAAAGATAATGTATGCATATATATATATATATACGTATTTCATATCCTGATAAAAATGACGATGATGACGGTCTAATGATCTCACTTGTTATATAGAGACTTTTTATTTTTTTAAACTACACATATAATTAAGAAGAAGGAAGATGAAGCATAATAATTATTATCACCAACAAATTAATACTAATTGTTGGTGGAGACGGAAGAGATGCCAAGAACTCCAGACCACACTTGTTTCCTGACCTTGGATCTCTGCGGCTGATTCGAAAAGGAGCCACCGCTTCCACCTCCACTTCCGCCGCCTCCGCCGTTGTCTCCACCGACACTCGTTGTTGAAGGTTGTCCACTTGGGTCGCTCATTTTTTTGTTTTCTTCAAAGAAGGAATGATTATACAACCAAAAAACTTAAAAGGGGATAATTATAGAGAGACCCAAAAGGAATCTTCTTTTTCTTACCTCCACTTTCATTTATTTTTATGCAGGTAGGAGGTTCGATCCCTGGTGCCTTGAAAATTTGTAAAGTGACAATATCATTGGGTCATCTATCCTAGATATTGGTATGGTAAACAATAAACGTATTCAGGTTGAATTAATAATTGGTGCTATAATAAATTTTGGTATGATCTAATCTTGGAGATGAAATCCAACGGTGGATATAAAGGGAAGCCATGTTTACTCACTACGATTTATTTGCAATGACATTTATTATTATGTATTCAGAAAAAAAAACAATTTTTATTATGTCACCACACAACTCGAAACCTATACCACTCATGCACCACCACCATTATTGAGACCTTCACTGTTCACCATCCATGACGCATGCATTCTTGCGTCATGACTACGTACTTACTAGTTTCCTTTTTTCAAGAGTCAAGTTTAAACATAACTTGACGGAACACACTAAATAAAACGAAAAGAAAACGATTTTCGACTTCTAACGATATATGTTAATTATAAACTTGTAATCAAAATGTGTATATTGCATGCTAAACAAACATGATAAAAAACCCTAAAAAAATTTTGGATAAAATAAAAACTCTAAATTTTAAGAAAGCAATTCAAAAATTTGGATCAAAAGAAAAAGGATGAATTATTAAACTAGTCTACAAAATGAGTTAATTACATTTCTAGTTCGAAAAAATTGGAATTACAAATCTAATTTTGCAATGTCAAAATAAGGCTATTTTATTTTTTTCTCGTTTAAAAGTAAAAAAAAATATTACGAAATTGCCATTAATGAGAAATTACACATCACCTGCGCGTAAAAGGAGAAGAACTGTGGCAGATGTAGGTTTTGTTCCGAACACGTGATGTAGGTTTTGCTTTGTTGTGTAGGTTTTGAATCACATATTTTGTTATGTAAAGTAGTTTTTGCTACATAATGTACGTTTTAATCACTTTACATAGGTTTTGCTATACGTAATGTAGGTTTTGCTATGTGAAGTAGGTTGTGCTACGACATATACGTTTTGCTAGACATGATGTTGTGTATGTTTTGAGTAACTTTTTAGGTTTTGATTTACCTTTAGTAGGTTTTGCTTTGAGTCATGCACATTTTGAAACGTACATTATGTAGGTTTTAATATGTACGTTACATAGGTTTTGATACATATATAATGTAGGTTTTGGTTTACATTATGTAGGTTTTGTTTGAAGTGATTGCTTGATGTTATGTAGGTTTCAGGTATACTTTGTAGGTTTTGTTTTACGTTATGTTGGTTTTGCTTGATGTTATGTAGGCTTTTGATATGACTTGTAGGTTTTGGTTTACGTTATACAAGTTTTGCTTGAAGTGATTGCTTGATGTTATGTAGGTTTTGGGTATGACTTGTAGGTTTTGGTATCTGTTATGTCGGTTTTGGTCTATGTCATGTAGGTTTTGGTTTCATCTTCTATGATTCTTTCTTCTTTTCTTACTAATATCGTCCTTCATATGGTGTTCAATTAGTGAGTCGTATTTTGCAAGGAGTCCACCAATGAGTCGTTATATATGATCCATTTGGTGATTATGAGGCGGGAAAACTAAAAAGACTAGTTGAATATGTTACTTCCGATTTATAAGTCCCCCTTATTTGCAACATAAATAATTATAGGCGATGATATGTTGTGTAACATGTAAGTTCAGCTGATGACATGCAATAGTGAATGGCCAATAACTGATCGTAGATATGCCTGGTTGACTACACACGTATGTAGTTTTCGTTACGTTGGTTTTAGATTCTGTTTCGTAGGTTTTGGGTATGACTTGTAGGTTTTCGGTAGGACTTGTAGGTTTTGGTTCATCACAAGTAGGTTTTCGGTAGGACTTGTATTTTGATGACTTGTAGGTTTTGGTATCTGTTATGTAGGTTTTGGTATCGGTTATGTAGGTTTTGTCTTATTAGTTTTTTCCCCATTTCAGCATATGTCCGTTGTTATGCTGATGTTTTGAAGAACACATTACCAGCCTGTTACAATATTCAGAAGTCCCCGAATTGCTTTTGTTGATCCGGAGTTCTCAACAATGTGGGAAACAGAGTACCAGACTGACTTCCTTCCCACCAAGGGCAAGAATTTCCGTTTTGAGAGATGGTACGTAGACATTTACCAAGGGAATGAGGATATGTATGCCACTGGAAGAAAATGGTAACGGAGGTGGATTGAGTGTACATAGTGCACAATGTCGGCGGAACTCATTGGGTGGCGTTGGAGGTGGATTTGGTGAAATGTAGGATCAAAGTCTTTGATTCATACATGTCTGTAACGTCGGACCGTATCCTTTTGGACCAATACCACATCTCATTCATTCTTTTGACATCAAGTTGATTCATGAGCAACCAACCCACAGGTTTTGTTGCCCACATATACTTCCTCTCTGTCAATTTTAGCACTACACCAACTGAGAAATTATCTCGAATGTCGATGAAGGCCTCTTCACCAATAGCTAGCCGTATATTCTTCAAATTTGGCAGCTTACAATAATGATTGAAGCTCTTTTTGCTAGAAGATCTTTTGTCTTCACTAAAAAGTCTCCTTGGATATTCTTTCTGCGCCATTGCTGCAAGGAAAACAAGGCATCACAATGTTAAAAACCACAAGTCAACATAAGCGAATCAAAACCTACATAACGTGAACCAAAACCTACATCACTGAGTCAAAACCTACAAAACAAAATCAAAACCTACATAACGTAAACCAAAACCTACATGATACGAACCAGAACCTACATAACGTAAACCAAAACCTACAACAAAACCTACATTACTAAGTCAAAACCTACATAACACAGTCAAAACCTACATAACGTAAACCAAAACCTACATAACGTAAACCAAAACCTACATAACGTAAACCTAAACCTACATTACGTAAACCAAAACCTACATAACGTATACTAAAACCTATATGACGTGACCCAAAACCTAGATATCAAAATCAAAACCTACATAATGTCAATCAAAACCTACATAACATCAATCAAAACCTACATGGCTGAGTACAAAACCTACATAACTGAACACAAAATCCACCTAACCATTGCTTTTAAACCTATAAAACACATACAAAACTCTACAAACAATTCAATTTCAGTGCAATTATTTTAGTGGCCAATCCAGATTGAACGACCTGCTAACCCTAAATCTCGCACAAACCAAAAGAATCATCAAAATTACAAACCTAATCTCTTGTAAACCTCACAACAACGGTAAAATATCTCTAATTCCAAGCCTTTATCGTCAAAAGAACCCGACCTACCAGTTACCCAAAAAACAAGAGATTGAGAATTTGCTTTTGAGATGACGATATGCGAAAATATACTAGATAATCTAAGAGAAGTTTGTTTCATGACGAGAAAATGGAGGAGAAGAAGAAGAAGAAGAAGAGAATAACTGAACGACGAAGGAGAAAGTAGAGAAACCGATTTTGTGACGAGAAAACAGAGGAGAAGAAGTGATAAAATTAGAGAAGCCGATTCTCGTAATAAAATTATGTTATTAAAAATTACAAATAATTTCATTTTTTTTATTGATCATAATTATCAAAAAATATTCTAGTAATTATGCTATTTTTCGAACTATTCTAAAAAATTTTCAAAGAAAAATTCATTTAATTAATTAGCTACGTTATTCCCTTATTTACAATGTGGACATGTTGCTGAATGGTGAGAACGAATGGTATTGTAAATCACGAGACAAATATGTGATATATATAGGTCGTAACACGTTATAGGTAGAAGATGCTATTTTTATAAAGATTTTGATCTTTATATGACATATGGAAGCTTCTGTCTCAAAAATAATAATATATTGTAAACCCTTAATAACAGTAAAAAAATTACGTATAGGCTGAATATGACGAAATTCATTCATGACTTTTTGTGGAACATGACAAGAGTTTTTCTAATTAGTTGACTAACGAAAATTTTGTGTTCTTTAATAATAATTGTCGTGGAATAAACAAAAAAGATATATATATATATATATATATATATATATATATATATATATATATATATATATGAAAACTGATGTCATTATTTTTAACTAGTTAAAAACTTAAAATTAATATGCTCTCTGTCCCAAAATTATAAGATCATTTTTCTATCTAAAAAGAAAAGCTAATAAACTACAACATGAATATATATAAGTATATATCAAATATAGAAGGTAAGGTACTTTACATATACTAGTATATATATCAACCATAGAAGATACTTTACATATAATATATATATATATATATATATATTAACCACAGAAGCTACAAAATAAACTACAAGAGCTTAATATACTAATATATATATATATATATATATATATTAGTTTAATAGAATTAGATCAACCATAGAACGTATTTTAAAATTTTTATAGTCTCAATATATAAATTATTAATCTTAAAGAGAAACATACAAAATATCTTATAAAATAAAGGGATTCTTTCTAAAATGATACATTGACTTTGGTTAATAAATCAAATAATCCACTGCTTTCTTTCTTTTAAAACTAATAATTTTAATTTTTACATAATTTTGAAAAAATTAGTTTCTTTATTTGTTTTTTTCTTAGTTTCAACAAACTTTAAAATTACCAAAATATTTATCAAATTTCAAATATATACAAAAATGTCATTTTTTTCAATTCTACCATTACCAACAAAAAGAAGCTCTAAATACCCATAAATCTTTCTATACTCGTGCTTCTAATGCTTATTCACAATCTCCAACCATATTATCTTCCATTCTCTATATCCATAAATTTCTCTAATTTTAACTTTAACATTTCAAGATTCTCAAAGCTTCTATTTTTGGTGCATTTAGCAACTAAAAGTAAATATTAACGGTTTAGTTTGACATTCTTGGCATCTAACTAAGGTAAATATAATTCCTAACTCAAATCTAGCTATTTTTTGCGTAATTGAAATATTGCAGAGAGTAAACTTCAAGTGAAGTGTGTGTTCCATGTAGACTTCTTGTGAAGTCTCCAACTTAACACAAAGATTAGTTTTGCATTTGACTATTTTCTGGTTTCGAAGAGTAGAATTCATTATACTGGATAATTGAAAATATAACCTCCAAAAACGTGGATTTCAGGTAAAGTCTACGTCTTAAAAGACAACATTTAGTCAATTACAAAAATAACCTATGGAGACTTCATGTGAAGTCTGTTGTTTATCTTTGTAGACTTCACCTGATTTCTACACTTTTAAAGTAGACTATGGATAAAGTCTTTTAAAATAAATTGTAGAACTCATGTGAAGTGTGCTAGTTTAATTTTGTTAAAAATGTATTTAAAGTATGTTTAAATTTTTCTTGTATTTTTTCTATGTGTGTTTGATACTTTATTTGCTTCTTTACAAGCTTAACATGATTATATTATATTGTTAAGTCTGTGTAAATTTTAGAAATATTATAATTACTTATCTTATTTACAATAAACTTCAGGTGAAGTATTCTTACGTGCTTACAACATAATTTTTTATAAAAATGCTTTAAAAGCATATTTAAGTAATTTTTGTATATTTTATATATTTTTTCTATTTGTGTTTGATATTGTGTTTGCTTATATAGAAATTTAACATTTTTGTATATTATTATTATTATTTTTATTATTTATGTATAAATTTTAGAAATAATTTAGGTAGTTAATTTATTTAAAGTAGACTTCATTTGAAGTCTGTGTCGATGTATATAGTTCATGTGAAATATCCTATGTCTCAAAACGACTAATGTATGATTTTTCTGTAAACTTAAAGTATGTATTGATGTATAGACTTTACATGAAGTCTCCTATGTCTTATAAAGACTTTTGTATGATTTTATTTGTAAGTACATTATGATCCTTAGCTACTTATTTGTTATTAATATAAAAAACCCGATTACATGTAAGCTTTTGGTTATATCTGTAGAACAGACTAAACATTTAATTAACCAGTCAAATATAATAACAATAACTATATGTAACTAGCATATCACATGATAATCATTAAGCAAACCAAATTTTTTTAGTATTGGCCATCATCTTTTTCCCCGTTTCTTGTCATTTATGAGTCAACAATCATCGTCTATCTAAATATGAGATTCTGTAACCACAAATGAAAGAAAACTAAGTTTATTAAATACTATAATGAAATCAATACTACTAAAGTCTCCTTAAGAATTTTACATAAGAAATCTCTTTAAAAGAACCAACGAAAATACATAATAAAAATGTAACTCTTAACAACAAAAAACAAAATAAAAATTGAATCTTACAAAAGAAAAATAAAATTTTTAGAAAAATACAATTTTTCACAAGATCTTATTTCAAAAAAAAAAAACAGCTAGAAAACACAAAAAAAAAATACGATTTTTCACATATTATTTATTAAAAAAACTAAAAACTAGAACTTTTCACTAAATTTTATTTCAAAAAGAATTTTTTAGCTAGAAAGCAGAAACAAAAATCAAACTTGAACACAACTATCATTACAAATGAAATTTTTCACAAGAAGAATTAAAAAATATTAGATTTTTTAAATTATATTCATTAAAAATGTAATTTTTAACTAGAAAAGATACAAAAAAATTATTTTTAACAAGATCTCATTTCAAAAACAAATCTTAACTAGAAAGTACAATAAAAAAATTCAAAGTTTCACACAAGTTTCATTAAAAATGAAATATTTCACAAGAAAAGTTTGAAAAAGAAAATTTCATATAATATTAATTAAAAGTGTAATTTTTAACAAGAAAGTATCAAAAATAGTTTTTTCACAAGATCTCATTTAAAATAAATATTTAAATAGAAAACTCAATAAAAATCAAAATTTTACAAAATTTTTTTTAAAAGTCTTCACAAAAAGTTCAAAAATTAGATTTTTCATATAAGATTCATCAAAATTATTATCTTTAACCATAAAATATATAAATAAATCAATAGTTTAACAAAAAAGGAGAAATAAAGATATAAATTTTTGTTTGACCATAAAAGAAAATTTAATGTTTTGGCAACTAAAATGGAATTATTAGTCTTCGAAATAAGAAAACATGGGAAAATACCTATATTTATAATATATATAACATACAAATCATAATTTATAATGATGTTAGAGTCTATGATATGACTTTATGGTATTCGAGATGTTAGGTTATACCATATATCATTTCGAAGGGATTTGTTAGATGGTGAATTGGTTTAAAGTTAAAATCTCATAATTTATTAGGGTATCTATCTTAAGATAGATTATCTTAAAACTTTTAGAATTCGATTGGTAACAATGTTTAAAAGGATCATTTTGAAAATAAGCGGTTGAAATATAAATCGTTTAAAAATGACCGTTTAAAAATAATGGTTGACAAAATAAATTTTTATTCGGATATCCAAAATAGAAATAGTCACAACGAACAACGACAAAAGAAAATAATATAAAAACATTTGTCAATGCTCTTCAGCTGAATCATATAAAAACAGATAATTATTAAACAAAAAAAACAAAAAAGATAAATTCGGCTCCATAACAAAGAAGTTTTTGCTAATTATGTGAGAAGGCAATCCTATATCTATAGCCTTCTGTTCCTAATTCTATTCTGATTATGCTCATATTACATGATGTTTATGAAAACTATATTATATTAGATTCAACGATATACTTTGTCCAAAAAACTAAAAAATAATTACCAGAAAAGGATCAAGATTAGGAACGTTTTCCAAAATGGGAAGTCTAAAGATTTGTTTCGGATTTGTAAAGAAAGAATTACTGAAATAAAACGAAAATTTATTTTATTTACAGAAATTGTTTTCATTGAAAAAGAAATAGAGCAAATGGTGTAATTATGATTACACCTTTTTATTATTTTGTGTTTGTCGATTTCACGATATTTGGGTTTGTCGATTTTGCGACATTTGAGTTTGCGATTTGGGAATGGGTTTTTGTTCTTTAGAAATTTCTTGTGTGTTTGTCAAGTAGAGTTCATCCCGGATCTGAGTCAATGTGATATAGTTCGTCACTTGTTGTGAGAGTTTGATTGATATAGTTAAGGTGAAGTGTGGCATAAATAGGCTAAGTATAATATAGTTAGTTTGGTGTTTGGTAGAGGTAGGTTGTAGTGTCATGTCATAGTTAAGTTTAATATAGTTAAAGCGAAGTTTGGTGTAGTTGATAAATGTTTAGTAGAGTTGGCTTCTGTGTAACAGAGTTGATTAACGTTTAGTAGAGTTATATTATAGTGTAGTAGAGTTGATTACCATGTAAGTAGAGTACGATGAAGTTGGTAGAGTTAGGAGCATATTTGGTTGAGTTAGAAAGCAACTTTGGTAGAGTTAGGGGCAAGTTTGGTAGAGTTAGGGTGAAGTGTGGCAGAGATAGGCTAAGTGTAATAGAGTTAGGCTGACGTTTGGTAGAGGTAGGTTGTAGTGTCGTGTCTTGGTTAAGTTTAATAGAGTTAGGGCGAAGTTTGTTGTAGTTGATAAATGTTTAGTTGAGTTGGCTTCCGTGTAGTAGAGTTGATTAACGTTTAGTAGAGTTAGTGATATACATGCATTTTAACATATTTAAGGAGCCATTTTTAGTTCAGTTTTCATACATATATGTTGCATTTGCATCATATTCGAGTCATATATAGTTTATACACACATGTTACATTTGCATAGCATACACATTGCATTTGGGGTTATTTTCAGGAAGTTTGGACTCGGATTGACACTCAATTGGAACTCTCCCAGTGGGACTCGGATTGACACTCAATGGTAACTCACCCAGTGGGACTCGGATTGAGTCCACTTCACTTTTGACGGGTTGAGTCCACTACACCTTTGACAGCCCAATGAGTCGACTCGGCCAACGAAGTCGAGTCAACTATCTTTCTCAAATTTTCTTTGTTTTTACTTTTTAGGTTTAACGGGGGGACGAGTATAAATACCCCTGTAGTATTATGAAGAAAGAGGATGCTTGAACACTGTTTCAGAACCCTTCGAGCTTTTCATTGTTGTAATTCCAGAACAAGAATTCTACTTTCGTTTTATGATCTTTTGAATTTAGTTTTAGTTTCCTTTTATTCTAAGTTTACTTTCTGAATTTTATTATTATGTCTTCCACCTTGATTGTTATCTTAGTTGTTTCACCTATGAAGTCTGAGTAGTTAACTTAGGGTTCTTGAGGGAAGAGACTAGATCAGCGTGGACCTTATAGTTGTCTAAGTCTCTTAAGAGTAGAATAATATGATCTCTTTTGTTTTGGTGTTGTTAATGCTTGTTCCTTTATGATCAATTGAAACATAATTTTAGATGTTTAACTCCCGACTGGTGTGTTGAACTGTCTGACTTAACCGTCTCAGAAATCTACATTCTTAGCTTAAGGGATTAGTTGTCTAACGTGTTTATTAGACTTGTTTATACTGTTGCTTCACGCTAGTTAGGTTATTAAACGCTTATGATGATAAGGTCGGTTGATAGCTTTGCTAAGCCTGTTTACCACGAGAGTGGACTCAGTAGTTATGAGTTTATTGCCTAGAGATCCGCTCTGTTTAAGTTTGTTAAGCGATTTAGTGGTTTTACTTTCGTTTCTTGTTGTTTAAAATTGCTCACTTAGGTTGATAGATAACAAACCACTGAATTTATCTGCCTTGAATTAGAGTAGTCTATCACATTCTAATTGCTAGTTACACTCCCACTTGGATTGACACCTATTGTACTACATCGACATCAATATAATAGGATATGAAAACCAGAGTAAAATCTTGCTATCAGTTAGGTTATAGTGTAGTAGAGTTGATTATCATGTAAGTAGAGTACGATGATGTTTAATAGAGTTAGGACCAAGTTTGGTAAAGTTAGGAGCAAGTTTGGTAGAGTTAGGGGCAAGTTTAGTAGAGTTGGATTGAAGTTTACGATGATATTTGGTGGAGATATGTTGTATTGTAGTAAAGTTTATTTGCGTATAGTAGAGTTGGGTTTTTAATGTTTATCTTTTGTTTTCATCTTTAGGTATGGCTGAGAAAAAGTACCCAGAGAAGCTTTTCAAACACGGTATTCCGGTGATGAAAAAAACCGAAACATTAACCACTACTGCAATCTTAAAAACATTAGTAATATGATTAAGGTATTGGTGAGAATGCATACATAGACATAAAGGAGAACTCTTGCTAAGTGTATTTCTGAACTCGCAGACTCTGACTACATGTTTACAGGGATGGGGTCAACTACTGATTAAAAAGAAGTATAAGATGTGGGTGTTGATTGGGTCTCGGTTTATGAGGTTTTCTCTACACGAGTTTGCAAAAATAATGCAGCTTAATTGCGATAACATTAATGAGTCTTCTAATGTGGCATATGTTGCCCACAAAGATCTTTGGGAGGAAATTGGTTTATCAGTTGGTGAAGGCCTTACATTGGTAGAGTTGAAAGAAATGTTGGGGAGATGTAGAGGGTGATCTTTCAAGAAGAGGAAGATGGTTGGCTTGCTAGTGGTTTTGCATGTTAGGGTTTATGGTTGTCACGTAAATATGAGGATTCATATAGTGTCTGGTAGAGTTTATCTATTAGTAGAGTTTATTTTAGTGTAATAGAGTTCAATTTAGTATAGTAGAGTTTATTTATGTGTAGTAGAGTTCAGTTTCATATAGTTAATTTTTTTAGTAAAGTTGATTGTTGGTTTAGTAGAATGAATTAATGTTTAATAAAGTTGCATCTTCTCGTCTATCATGTACGTCCAAAGCAGCTAACTAAAAAACCTCTGGAGATAATGCCTCTTTGACCAGACGATATTATAGATCTGAAAGTGGACACCATGTTTGGAGACATACTTGTGTTCAATCTAGATGAATTCGTCTGGGACATATGTAATAAGAGGAAGGCATATGCTTATGTTGAGGAGAGGATGAGCAAGTATAGTGCTCATTCAAATAAGGAGGTGAAGAAAGTGACAGAGAAGAAGAAAGTGACAGAGAAAAAGCATTTGGTCAAACATAAGGAGAAAGAGAAAGAGATGACGCCAGAGATGGATGATTCCACTACCTTGAAGGATGTGGTGAGAGTCGTCAAAAATAAAAAAACAGAAGGAAAAAAAGTCGAGTGCTTTGCTTTACACTCTTAGAGGTTTGACCAAAGCTTTTGAAGGGATGAGACACGATCACAATGTGTTTGCGGATCGTTTATTGCGTCTAGAGGAGAACAGGTTGGAGACCAAGGCAGACATGACCATGCTCTCTGACCGTGTTTTTAGGTTGAAGCATAACACCTCAAACAATACAACTAGCCATGGGCATTCGGGTATTCGGGTCGGTTCCGGATAGGAATCGATCGGGTCCGGGTATTTTGGGTTTAGGGTTTTGATACCCGAATAAGAACCGAACATAAATCAGTTCAGGTCTGCAATTTTAATATTTGTATAAGAAGCAAAAAACGGTTCGGGTCCGGTTCCGGTTCTGGTTCTGGGCAGGAACCGGTTCGTGTTTACCATTTTGAAAAAAAAATTGGATAGACATAAGAAATATGTGTTCAATCCCAACTCAAAAGATACATTATAAGTGTTCAAAACATCCATTTCAAGTGTTCAAAACATAAGACATAACATACACCATAAGTCCATAAGTGTTCAAAGCAACTCAAAACATCCATTTCAAATGTTCAAATCAACTCAAAACATACACCATAACTCCATAAGTGTTCAAAACAATCTAAACATAAGTGTTCTTACATGATTCCTTAGTCAAAAACTTCTTGATAGTCTTGACATTCTATAAAACAAAAACATTGAACAAGTTAGTAAACATTAGGGAAATTCAAAAACTATTACTAAATGCTGATTTCTTACCTTTCATAAGCTCATCTTGCATCCCAATGTCTGATAACATTTCTTGAACTGTTACAAGCCCTTTGTCACTTAAGTGAATCTCACATTTTAACCATTGTTCAAGACACATCAAAACTTCAATTGTGTGATGTGTCAAACAACTTCTTGATGGATTTAATACCCTTCCACTTGTACTAAATGCTGATTCTGAAGCCACAGAAGATGTTTGCATTGCAAGAACATCCTTTGCAATTGCAGACATAACTGGGAACTTGACATTATTTATTCTCCACCAAGATAGAACATCAAAATGCGAACCTACCATCAGATTAAGATTCTCTACATTCTTCTTTAGATAGATTTCAAATTTTGTTCTAGAATCTTGTAATCCTATCTCTGAAACAAGCTCTTTATACAGCGAATCCATCCTCTCATAACCAAGCTCATTTTCGACATCAATTGGTCCAAAGTTATCAAAAGCTGACAGATCTTGTGATTGAGATTCAGACCCATGTGTTTGAGATGAATTCGAACCTGAAACTGCAGCAGTTTTCTCAACATGGCCACTATATTCCTCAAACAATCTAGCCAAAATATCCATGACAGAATTGTTTAGTAGATTAGCTTCAACATTATCTTTACCATACAATTTTTCAAAGAACAACTGGGAAAATTTCATCTTCTTTGTTGGATCAAAAACTGAGGCAACAATGATACGCTTATTAATTTCAGAGCAACTCCAATACTTATCTAACTTCTTAAGCATAGACTGTGATTTACTCTGTAAAGCTTTATTCATACTTTTGCTGTAGGATCCCAGATTCCTAGCAATTGTGACGATCTCATTGTAGCATTTATATGAGCAAGAAGATGTAGAAGCTGACAAGACTAAGGTGCTATTATAGAATAGTATCAACACCTTTAACATAGCTTCTACTGATTCCCAATCACTAGATGTCGGCGGTTTTACCCTCTTTTTTTCCATCGATTGTTTCTAAAAAGTAAGCATAGTAAGGCGTGTCTTCCTCTACCATCTTATCAAATGCTACTCTAAATTTCAATGCTTGAGTAAGCATAAGATAAGTTGAATTCCATCTGGTTGAAACGTCTAAAGGAACACTACCCATACTGATTCTTCCAGTATCTACACGCAACTCAAATGACTTTTGTCGATTTCCAAAAGATCTAACATATTGAATTCCATTCCTAACTGCAGAAATACTATCATCAATCTCTTGCAATCCATCGTTCACAACCAAATTCAAAATATGTGCAGCACACCTAAGATGTAAGAAATCTCCGTCTAAAACCAAGGCATCATCTCCCACTAACTTAAACCGTTCTTTGAATTTATTCATAGCAGTTTCATGCTGTTGCATTGTCTACTGTGATGCTAAAAATCTTCTTAATTCCCCATTCGGCACTCAGTTAACACATTAGAAATTGTAATCCCTTTGTGATCGGAAACATTCTTAAAACCAACGATTAACTTTCTCATTTTCCAATTTGCATCTATATAATGGGCTGCTATAACCATATAACTAGCTCTAGTATAAGGAAAAACCCATATATCGGTTGTCAATGACAACCTATGCTTGTTATTCCCAAGAAGCTTCTTTATTGCAGCTTTCTTTGTAACATATAGCTCAACAATGTCTCTAGTTGCAGTTCTACGAGAGTGTGGTCTAGGGAGTCTAACCTTACTACAAAATGTTTTCCAAGCAGCACACTCAATAAAAGACAATGGCAATTTAGCACCCACAAGCAATTCATTTGACGCATCTCTAACCTCCTTATCTGAAACGTTTCCTAATCGTAGACTAGCATCATCACTATTACCATTTGCTTCTGTTCCAAAATCCATACCAAGTATTGCTTACAAGATTTAATGTGTTTTTGCAAGTTTGACGTACCATTTGATGTTTGACAAGCTAGTTCCTTCCCACAATAGTTGCAGGTACATATGTCGTAGTTGTCCTTGATTCTGGTACAATGATCCCATACTCAACTCCTTTGTTTCTTCTTTGCACTAGGATCATCAACATTAGACTCTTTGCGCTTACTTTTACCCGTCGGAGTTGGAGCAGTAGCATCTTCTTCATGCTCTTGACTTGGAGGATTGTTACATGATGCCATCTGCATAGACAGAGTTATACTTAGAATTAGAAGTTTAGAACTATAAACCCCTAAAATTTTCAGAAATGATGAATGATGTGTCTGCATTTTACCACATTTTAGGACCATTATTTAGCATGTTTTGCATTCATACTTGCATTGTTATCATTGTTTTAGGTTTTTTTTAGCATAATTTGCATTATTAGTGTCGGGCATTGCATACATTGCATAAAAGGGATTTTTAGGTACTTTTTGGAGCTTATCACGGAGTATTTCGGATTACAAGAAGATCAATGAGGAATCGTCTGGCCTAAGGTTGAAGTTCAGGATGCAAACTAGAAGATTTGTCACTCGAGTCTCCGACACTCGAGCATGACACTCGACCATCACTTGGTCGAGTGACTTTACGAGCCAGAACTAAGACTTTGGATGAAGATTGAATCTTTGGGCTTCTCTGCGAAAAAGGCCCATCAAAAGCCCCTTTGTGCAAGCCCAATCATCTTTTAATTCTTTTTCTATTTTTTTTCTTAAGGAAATTTCCTTTTAACTTTTAAAAGGAAATTCCCATTTTTTTTCTTTCTAGGGAATTTTTCCCTTTTTTCTCTTTAAGTATTTTTCCTTTTTCTTTAAGATCTTTTGATCTATAAATTGTAGTACAATTTCTACTTTCAATATACAATCTTTTCTAGCAAATTTCGAGTCTTATCTTTACAAAGCAATTTACGATTTTTTAGTCTAGGGTTCTTGAGGAAAGGGTGAGATTAGGGGAAAACTTAGGGATTTCTAGATTTGTTTATGTTTAATTAAGGTCTTAGATCTCTTTAATTTAAGTGTTCTTAATGCTTGTTTCTTTCTGATCAATTGAAATTCGATCTCTTGGTGAATCCCCCCCCCCCCCCCCCCCCCCGAGAGGCGTTTGGGGAATCACTTGAACATGCTTAAATTAAGATAGCATCTTCCTAGCTCAAGAGATTGATTGTCTAGGGTGTTATTAGGCTTTGTAAGATCCATACTTAAGGCCTCTTGAATTTCCAATCGTTGGGCGAGAGTCAAGTCAGGTTGTCTTTTAGGAGAGGTCCCATTGTGCGAGAGCGAATGTGATTACTTTGTGATTCCTTGCTTAGAGGTCATCTAAATAGGTTTATAGATAAGTCTAGAACCCCTAAGGAATACCCTAATCATTGATCCTAAACCTCGAGAACCCGTTTTTCCTCTATTGAATTTTCGTGAATTTAATACTCTGTTTTAGGTTGAGATTTCTTATTGCATCGAATTATTAGTTTCACTATTGCTTTACTTTTAATGCTCTGTTTTTACGTTCTAATACTTTGTTCCATTTTTAGCATTTTGTTTTAAGTTTTCATTGTCACCTAGGATAGATAACCACTCGCTAAAACCGAATTTGGCTTAGATTAGAATAAGTTGATTACATCTTGATTGCTAGTTACTCTCCCAGTGGATTGACACCATACTGTACTGCAATTGATTAGATAGACAGTTTGGTATTTGAGAAAACACCGTAAAAACGTCTTTATCAATGAACCCTAGAGTTCTTGACGAAGGAGTTGTAAATTTTCAGAAATTACAAATTACATCATAAATCAACAATGAATCAATGAACATACTGACACCGGAAGCATAGAAGCGAAGGAAACGACGAGACTAACCTCTGATTTAGCTCTTGACAATGTTGATGGTGATGGAGGTGAAAATGACGGTGACTGAGACAGAGAAGCGAGGTGAAAGTGTTGATTGGTAATTCTTTCCAGTTTGATTACCGTGGGTATCGGTTCGATACTCGTCGTGACTTTGGCTTATAATGAAAGAGAAGAAGACGATGAAATCAGAGGCTTATATTGAAAGAGAACCGATGAAATCAGAGGCTCGGCAAGTGGTTAAATTTCGGATACCCGATCGGATATCGGGTATTAACCAGACCCGAACCAATACCCACAAGTATACTATACCAGGACCCGATGGTTACATAAGGTCATATCCGGACCCAGACCCGATACCCGAAATTTCATTCGGTTCCGGTTCGGGTCTTCGGGTCCGGGTTTTTTTGCCCAGGGCTAAATACAACTATGCTTGAGAGGATTATTATGCTGGACGAGAACAGGGCACAACTTGTTGTATATATCTTGGAGCATAAAAAGGTTGAGGATGAGGATGAGGGTGGAGGTCAGACAACTCCACCACATCGAACTCCTGAACATGTTGTAAATCCTGGTGTAGGCAAAAAAGGCGATGTTGAGCATGAAGTTGCCCCTAAAGATGTGGATCTTAAATCGGTACGTAAGGTTATCTAATGAGACTTACTCTGACTGATGTTTTCTATGTAAAAAAAATTGAATTGTTAACATCATATCTTTGTACAAACATCATAAACATAAAGTTGTGTGCTATTAGCTTTGGTAGAACTTATTTATATGGTTTGGTCGAGTTATGTGTATCGTTTGATATACTTTATCAAACAATTAATGTGATTAATACATCTCTACCAAACTATACAAATAAATTCTACCATGGATAACAACTCTACTAACTGTCAAGCTGAAATAGTTGAGTTATTCTTCGCAGAAACCTCGTTGGGAGTGACCTAGCGTGGTAGACTCGGACTCGGAGAAAACACCAGGTGCATGTTTAGGTGTTAACCATAATATATTTAGTCTAACATCATATTCTCACCTTGATGACACTGTAGCATCCCAAGCCATCACCAAACAAACCATCCTACCCAACCAGATAAACCCGTGTTTAAAAAGTTTTTTTGATATAGTTGATATTTCTGTTTAGTAAAGTTGACATGTTGTTTAGTGGAGTTGATATTTCTTTTTCACAGAGTTGACTTGTTGTTTAGTAGAGTTGATTTGTAGTTGGTAGAGTTTACGTGATGTTTGGTAGAGTATTTCTTGATATATGTTGTAGAATAAATGGATTATTCAAAGTCAGGAGACATCCGACCCTCTCAACCCGTTATCACGGGCTGTTAGAATCCAGAGAGAGAAGAACATTCGGAAGAAGAACCTCTTCATAAGATACCTTACGGTGAGAAAACGAAGTCGGGAATGTCATAGCTTGGCGTCATAAACCTGGTGGACTCTCCTGTAAAGTGTAAAAAAACAAAAGGGAAGGTAATATGTATGGAAGACGTGTTACCGAGATAGACTCGGGAACGAGTATTCGCTGTGAACTGGGTAGAGTTCATTTACAGTATGATAGAGTTCATTACAAATGGATATGTAGTGGAGTTCATTTACCCGTATAGTATAGTTCATTTACCTGTATAGTAGAGTTCCTTTAATTAAATAGTGGAGTTTATTTACCGTATAGAAGAGTTCATTTACCTTATAGTAGAGTTCATTTACTTAAATAGTAGAGTTCATATACCGTGTAGTAGTGTTTATATACCTTATAGTATAGTTCATTTACATGTATAGTAAAGTTCATTTACCCGTATAGTAGAGTTCATTTACATGTATAGTAGAGTTCATTTACTTAAATAGTAGAGTTCATTTACCGTATAGTAGAGTTCATTTACATGTATAGTAGAGTTCATTTACTTAAATAGTATAGTTCATTTACCGTGACGTTGAGTTCATTTACCTTATAGTACAATTCATTTACATGTATAGTAGAGTTCATTTACCGTATAGTAGAGTTCATTTAACTTATAGTAGAGTTCATTTACCATACATTTTCTTTTTCTTACAAGTATCCCCTTTCATAGGTTATTCTTTTTTCAAGAGGATCCATAAGAATGTGGTTCATTCTCCCCATGTTTAATCCTGATAGGTTGCATATAGTAGAGTTAAATATGTGTAGTATAGTTAAGTTCGATGTAGTAGAGTTCATTTACGTGTAGTAGAGTTAATTTGTTTATAGTTTGATAGAGTTATATTACTCTAGTTATTACAACATATGACGACCGGTATAAGTTTTTTTCGGCAACGATCTATGCAAAATCCCACCCCGTTCAGGAGTCCTAAAATTGCTTTCCTCGGTCTACTGTTTTGTGATTTTTGGTGTCACACGTATGCAAGAGGTTACATCGGACATGAGGATGATTTCCCGTGGTCCAATGGGTTTAAAGAGCTTTTCCAGGGCATTCAGGCTACATTTTGTGCCACTAACAAGCAATGGATGAGAAACGTGAATACACTTTACATTTCTCATAACATTAACAACCATTGGGTGGCCCTTGAGGTTAATTTGTTAGAAGGAAGGATTTGCATATACGATCCCAACCTAATTTGCAAGATTGCTGCTAGAATGTTGGAGCCATGCAAGTATGTTACTCAAATTCAGTATAGTAGAGGTATACTACGAGTTAGTAGAATTAAGTTAGGTTACGATTTAGTAGAGTCCAAAGAGTTACACTAGTAGTTGTGGAAAAGTTACGTTAACGTAACTCTACTAAACAGTAACGTTTCTCTGCTCACACGTAGTGTAACTCTACTACGAGTAGTAGAGTTACGTTACCTTTTAGTAGAGTTACACTACATAAGCAACACAGTTAAAGTATACTAAATTCTTGCTTTTCCTTTTTTGTAGGCTGTATTCTGTGATGATCCCCAAGACGATCAAACATTTTTCAGCCGAAGAGATGCGTCCACAATAAGTTCCGCTAAATATAAAATTACTCGGGTGATTAAGGGCGTTCCACATAATCAATAGTCAGACGAATGTGCCATGTTGATGTGTCTGCATTTTACCACATTTTAGGGCCATTATTTAGCATGTTTTGCATTCATACCTACATTATTATCATTGTTTTAAGTCCTTTTAGACATAATTTGCATACTTAGTGTTGGGCATTGCACACATTGCATAAAGGATATTTTAGGCCCTTTTGGAGCTTATCATGAAGTATTTCGGACTACAAGAAGACCAATGGAAAATCGGCTGGCCTAGAGTTAAAGTTCAGGACGTGATCTAGAAGATTTGGCATATCTCCATGACACTCGAGCATGACACTCGACCATACTAAGTCGAGTGGATTTTCGGACCAGAACGTTGACTTTCAACAGAGTTGACTTTTCTTTTGGGCTTTTTGTAAAAAAGGCCCAATGGTACCCCTTTATGTGAAAAGGCAAAAGCCCAACTATTCTAGGCCTTTTTCCATTTTCTTTTCTTAAGGAAATTTCCTTTTCACTTTTTAAGGAATTTCCCATTTTTCTTTCTAGGGAATTTTCCCTTTTTTCTTTAAATAATTTTCCTTTTTCTTTAAGACTTAAGATATTTTGTTGATCTATAAATTGTACTAGAATTTTCAGTTTTAATATATCATCTTTTCTAGCAAAATTTTGACTTCTCTCTCTTAAAGCAATTTACGATTTTAATCTTTAAGTTTATGCAATTGATTTTTGATTCTGATTTTATGCTTAGCTTCATGAATTCTTAGTAAGTTAGTCTAGGGTTCTTGAGGAAAGGGTGAGATTAGGGGAAAACTTAGGGATTTCCTGTTCATCACATGTACACCCTGAAAATACGACAGAAATACAACTTCGATTGACTTAATGATGAGTACATCAACTTCTCTCAGCATAAATACGCCATTGAATTCAGAGAGGAAATTCCAGTGGAGGAGAAAACTGCGTACACTGATCCAGGCCCGCAACAATTGTGTGATAAGTCTGCCCTCATTACAGCCTCCCAAGACCTCCTGCTGGATAGGTAGATTTTTATATTCTTAGTTTTTATAATCTTGGACTAGTAGAGTTAGTTTTAAACCCACATGTTTTTAAAACATTATATCGCAAAAAAGCGATATTTTATACTCTTGAATGACCAATATTACTTGGTTTTGGTCATTCGATAGTATATATGTGTATATATATATATATATATATTATTGACAACAAAAATGATCATACCATTCGAAAGACAATTAAGTCACACTCTGTAATAAACAAGTACAATACTCCACCATACCTAATTAACTCTACTAAATAAGTACGAACTCTACTTTAAGAGTTAACATAGTTGCTTACATTTAGAACAAGCTACAACTTTCCTTGAACGTTTTGGCGGTTGTGAACACTCGAATAAACTCTTTATCCTCGATTTCTTCGGTCTCCATGGTTGTTGACGTATGTGGGGTGGATTACACATCTTACGACTCACATCCAACAGAACATAAATTGCAGCATCCCTAGGAAAAATACTATCAGAGTATGCGTTGTATAGGAAGGTCATGTGATACTATGGATGCGTAAGTTCGATTGTTGGCTGTTTCCAAACTTCAGCAACAAAAATGGCATGCACACAAGGAATTTATTTGACGTTATACTGCTTGTAGGAATATGTCTTCTCAGTAAAATGAGAAGATTCAGATTATGTAACAACAACCTGGTGTTCGTCTATGTCCTGCACATTGTACTGCCTAGCTTCCTCGACCCTTGCCTATCATTTAACAAATAAAATGTCAACTCTATTACACAACTACAAACTCTACTACGAATGAATTACCTCTACTAAGACAGTGTTAGCTCTACTTAATGAGTGATAACTCCGCTACAGATGGGTTAACTCTACTATTAAAGACTGAACGAACTCTATCATAAAAAGATAAACTCTACCTTTAAGAGCTTCTCACCAGATGTTGTTAGAACAGTAGACGTGAGGGTGGCCTTTGTTTTCCTCTTCGCGAACCAACATGTTAACATCGTCCTAATTGCATCTACAGGCTGCACAATAGGGAAATTTCTTGCCTTTGATAAGGCATATGATTGATTGATTATGCAATGTTTGACGTAGTGAAATTGTATATGTTTCCGAGAAAGTAAACTCGATTCCACACCCGAACATTAGCTTTTCACAAGTACGCATGAAGCTTTGGATCTAACGCCTGAATCTGAGCAAATATAACGTTGAACTCATCAATCCTAAACACAGTGGCAACTTTCTTGAACAACTTAAAGGGATCTCCTCCTCTAAATTTCGATGAAATGATTTTACGTAGTAGGTAGATGTAAATTCTCCGAGAAGAAAGTGGGTACACATTCTTTATGGAGTTATGCCTATATTATATGATGGCAGTTTTCAGTCATCAGGAATAACACGGCGGTTGAGCTGCTAAAAAACCATTCCCAAGATTCGTCATTCTCGGTATCAATCACACTGAAAGCCATAAGAAATATGTTGAAGTTACCGACTTGCATGGTAGTAGTTAGTAGAGTACCTTTATACTTCCCTTGCAAAAAGGTACCATCATCAACAACAACCTTCCTCATGTTGAAAACCTCTAGTACTTGTATCGAATGTTATGAATAGAAAATTGAACATGTCTTGCCCATCTACTTCGAGCTTTATTAGGGTTTCATGATTCGCTCTTCTAATAACAAACAAGTACAAGAAAACTTCTTGGAAACTAGTTTTAGAAGTTCCCGTAACTAGGGCTCGTGCTTGTCTTAGAGTACGGTGTGTTTTCCAGTACTTCAGTTGTATAAATTGTAGTTATGACGACATTAACTCTACTATAAGAAGATTAACTCTACTATTTCCACATTAACTCCACTACCAGAAGAGTTACTCTACTACAAAAAGATTAACTCCACTACAAAGACATCTAACTCTACAACAAATGAGTTTAACTCCACTGTGACTACATAAACTCCACTACAAGGAACATTAAATCTATTATTTCCACATCAACTCTACTACGAAATGGATGACTCCACCATGCCGACTTTTAAATCTACTAAACAAGTTTAACTGACTACATTAACTCTACTACAAGAAGATTAACTTTACTATTTCCACATTAACTCCACTACCTGAAGAGTTACTCTACTACAAAAAAATTAACTCACTACGAGGACATTTAACTCTATTACAAATGAGTTTAACTCCATCGGGACTACATTAACTCCACCACAACGAAGATTAATTCTATTATTTCCACATTAACTCTACTACGTAAAGATTAACTCCACCATGCCTATATTTAACTCTACTAAACAAGGTTAACTAACTACATTCACTCTACTACAAGAAGATTAACTTTACTACTTCCACATTAATTCCACTACCATAAGAGTTACTCTATTACAAAAAGATTAAATCTACTACGAAGACATTTAACTACAAACGAGTTTAACACCACTGTGACTCCATTAACTCTACTACAAGGAGAATTAACTCCATTATATCCACATTAACTCTACTACGTACAAATTAACTCCACCATGCCGTCATTTAACTCTACTAAATAAGCTTAACTAACTACATTAACTCTACTACAAGGAAGATTAACTCTATTATTTCCACATTAACTCTACCACAATAAGTATAACTCCACCATGTCGATATTAGCTCTATTATGTTATATGAAGTCTGTACCTTCAGACATAATCACTTGTTCATTAAATCAACAACGTGTCGAAGAAGAACAGATGGCTCAATTCCATGTATAACCATCCTAAGACTTCAGTAGACGCTTGTCGTTGCATGACGCGAACTCTCTATAACAAATTAACTATGTTCTCCCCTATACTTCCAGACAAAGAAATAACCACCATCGTCAACAGGTGAAACTTGCACTCTCCACTGACAGTTTGGTACCCAACATTTCACATCCAACATTGTCTTCGATGAAACCAAAATATCAAAATCAAATCTTTGTAAGACAAAAAGAATATTTAGCCTCGTCACGAGTTCTTTTTGTAATAAGTATCGTTGCCCAACAGCCAATGCTAGTGCTGACATTTCTATATCCAAATACTCAGCCTATAAATCCAACCCCATTGTTTTCTGAGAGAGATTTTTCTTTTTCTTCCTTCGATTTTCTACGAACACTAATATAATCTTCATCATCTGAGCTTGCACCATCCATAACATCGCAACAGTCAAATCTGAATTCTGCATCTTCCTCAACATTTCAGTTTCGTGTTTCAAATTTTTCAGCATACGCTCATTGTTTGGTCCACCTTTACTAAACACCTGATCAACTACACCACACTTTTGAGCAACTATACTACAAGGGCCATCTCTACTAGACAAAGGATCAACTCTATTAGACCAAGGGTCAACTCTATTACACGAAGCATCATAGTTCTCCCACTAACAATGGAATTTTTCGTCACCGTTATCTTTATCGTTAACTTTTTCAGGAAAACTCGCTGAAACACGAGATCTACTGGAAATTTCGACGCATAAACGCATTGCTTCTTTACGAAATTGTTGCACAAACACTTGCACTTGTATTTCGTTACTTACAAAGACAGGGAGAGTATCTTGTGGTAGTGAATGAATGACTAAATTTGGCATGCGACTTAATTTTACCTAATGAACCTTAAATCTTCATCAATGCCTATGATATGACACCTGTAGGACTGGTCCACCAAAAAACTCCATCGACTTTCTTTAAAACTCCAAATCCCACAAACCAAAATGATTTGATCCATAGATCCAAACAAAAAAAACCCAATAAACACTACAATGAAGGACCTTGAAGGAAGTAAATGAACTTAAAGAGAGCTCTAATGGCGTAACTTGTGGAGGAAGTAGTTAGGTGAGCGAAAATGACCTAATAACTGAGGGGGTAAATTTGTCATTTTAACTCTACTACGGACGTAGTCTAGAGTTTCAGAATCAACTATACTACAAAGGTCATTAACTCTACTAAACACTTTTTAACTCTATCACGAGTTCGGCCTATGGACAAAATAAACTCTATTACAAAAATCTAACTCTACTAAACACACTTTAACTCTACTAAACATTTGATTAACTCTATTACATTGCATTCTGTTAGTTTAGTAGAGTTGATCGCTTACGTGCCAATTTTAATTAATTATATTTTCGTAAATATATATTTTGTTTACTTATAAAAAAAGAGCAAAATGGTATTAATAAAATAATAAAAAATATTTTAATAATTTTCAAAAATTTTCTCTATTTAAATAATTAACTCTTACTTTATCCTAATTTAGCAAAGTAAATTATCTCAAAAACTAATGGAAGGTAAAATATCATGCCAGAGTACTTTTTCCCCGTGACCAAAAACAAAAAGAGTACTATTTCTTTCTTTTTTTCATTAGATAAAAGTTCAATTTTATATTTTTTTGGTTTTGATATTTTTGTATATTACTTCCTTTTCTTTTTCCCTCAAACTAGTCTGTAACAGAGATAAATATAATGTTTTCAATGATATTTATATTGTATCTATATCCGCACTATTTGTAACCATATCTGAAAATTACGTATATCTAAAACTCGGATACCCATTTTAAAATAGATAATTGCGAATATCCAAGAAAAATGGATAAATGCAGATTTTCATTTATCCAAGAATTTTTTTAATAAAAACGAAAAAACTTAAATAAATTATTTTCCCTTAAAAAAACAAATACTAAATAATGTCTTTAAAATAAAATATATAAAAAAAATGGTGTATAGTTAGTACTAAAAACATAAAAATTAATAAAATATGGATATTTAGATATTTGGACCCGAAATCTGTATTATCAATATTATATTCGTATCCGGTCGGATTATAAAAATTTAATATCCATATTTGTATATGTTTTGGTCGAATATCCATTTTTTAAATAAAATTTGGGTACATCTCTGGGTATCCATCAGATACAGATAATTTATCTTTGAGCTACCCCCAATAATGTTTCTTCATTTCAGTTTCCCTCATATATATTCGCAAAACGCTCTTTCATTCTTCACTATTTTTGGTTTCTTTTCGCGCCAATCCCGATTATATTTTCGATTCTTTTTTTTGTGTGTTTAATAAAGATTTCACATTTACATATTTTCTTCTAACCAAAGCTCTAGGCTGGAAAATATATGTGATTTTTGCCCCTTCTCCTTATCAGTTGTTCATTTTTTTTGTAAGTGTTTTTGACTAGGAAAACCTCTATTGTTGATTTTCTTTTTAGTTTGTAGGCCTCAAAAATTTGGAATTTGAATTCCAAAAGCCTTTTTTATACGATTTTGTGATATAAATTGATTTTTAATTCATAATTCAGTGTTTGATGTTCAGTTTTAGGTCGAGACCATGAATTATTTTTGGGGTTTAAAGTGCATGGTGTGAATAAATTTTACCGCGAAGTTAAAATTTCTGTTACGTGGGTCACAATTTTATTTTTATAAGTCTTACTAAATTTGTATGTGTAACTACACGGGATACAGTTTCTATATAAATTTATTTAATATTTATTTCTAAAACTATTTTCAAACAAAATTATTTAATATTATATAAATGAAAAGTTGTCGAAATAAAATATATCTTTAACAATATTAGGTAATACATATTAAAATTGACTCCAAATTCACTAAATAAAATAATCTCTTTAATTTTGATTATGTGATATTATTTACATGATATAAATTTATTTCTATTATATGCAGCTGTTTAGAGTTATTTGACCATATTACTTTTCACTTTAAAATCAATATATATATATATAAAGAAATAATAGGGAATTTTTTTTGTAAGCTAGTTTATTCTCCACGAAATCAAAATTAATGTGCAATATTATATACAATAATATAAATTCAACAATTAAATGTTTTCTTATATATATAATTTTATCTAATCCTATTTAGTTTTTTTTGTTCTCAGTTAAAATTTTTTATTTAAAATAAGCACACAAATATACACCAAACAACCGTAAAGCCAAAAATGAAAGCCAAACACAAGTTCAGATTAAACTTAACAACGATAAATTCATATTTAATTTATAACTACAAATGTATGTTTTTATTATTATTTAAGTAGTTTAAAAACTGTAATTTAATTTACACTGCCACCACATTTCAAAAATATACATAATATTATTTTTTTATAAGTTTTCAAAATTAAAATATTAGATTATAAATAAAATAATAAATAATTGAACCACAAATAAATAAATATAATATCTAAATGTCCTACGAAACAACACTAGAATCAAAAGATATAGACAATAAACTATCAATAGATTACTATTGAGGTACTTTTCAGGATTAAATGTTACTGTCTTAATCTTTTGTTTTGATTGACTAATAGATTAAATGTTTTGTGCCATCAATTTTCAAAAAGCTAAGTTGTCACATGAAAAGAATTAGTCTTATAGAATTAATGCACACCAATTTTTTTTTCTAAATTTACATACATAGACGCAAGTGGCATTTAGTCTAATGGTAGATGGTAAGTGCATAACAGTCATGCGCATTTACACATCCTGGGATCGAATCCTTCCACTTACATTTGCAAAAACTTGGCTGATGGGCCAACCGGATATATGTCTCTTAAAATATATTTTTTAATAATACTTTAATCTATTTATTTTAATAATTAAATTTTGTTAAAAAAAAAATGTAACCAGTCATAAGAATTCATGTGGCACATGAGTTTCTAAGAAAGTTTCTAAAAGTTCTTAAACAAAAACCACTCCTCACTTCTCTCTTTTCTTTTTTTATTATTTTCATTTTTTTATTAATAGAAACCAAGCCTCTCCATTGGAGGTGTATAAAGTTTTTAAAATCTTATTTTAATTAAATAAAAATAGGGTTATGTTGTATAGAAAGAAGCTACTACACAGGAAGCTTAAAGTGTGAAAAGGACAAAGAATAAGTTGCAGCAAAACACTAAGGGGACAGAGGAAAAGTTGCAGGTACAACCCGAAGAGATTATGATGAACTGAGTCATCTCACAGCTAGAAAATGCAACTGAGGATCAGTCATTGAAGGATGGATCTGTGGAGCTTTTTGCGAGAGTTACAAGAAGTTAGAAAGAAGAAACCAGTTAGATCACTTTAGAACAATGTAAGTGAATGACTTATTGTATCTGTCTCCATTTTCATGTGTTTTCAGACATAGTGTCATCAACTTCCTGCTAAATACATATTAGGTAAAAAGCTACAATCTTTTGACTTAGGAATCATTTTCATCTGTTTGTAATGGCTTTCTTGCAGTTCAGTTTCAGTGTTAGTTAATGATTGACTTGATTGCTTTTTTAATGCTTAGTTGATTGTTGAATGAAGAAGAAGAAAGTGGAATGTAAAAGAAGAAAGCGGAATGTAAAATATAGAAGAAGAAAGCAAACATTTGCTTCAGTTAAGAATTTCCAGCTTGTGGCAGACATTTGCTTAATGAATTCGTTGATTGCTTTCATGGAGAATATGATTCTACCAAGTTGTTTTTCACGTTTTTGTTATAGAATTGACAATAAACCTGTTTTGTAGGACACAGTTTCATCAACAAAACAAGAAGGCTCTACTGATGAATCTAGTGAGGAATCTGATAAGGAGGAGACTGAAGATGAAAAAGTAACCCTTAAGAAAAAGGTGCCTATATTAACATTCTCAACACCTTAAGTTGGAAAGTGTTTTTCTTGAATCTGGTTAGCTTTGTTGTTTTATTCTGTTTCACAGGAGGAGGCGTGGTATGATTCTTTTAGTTACATTGAGTCTGATTCTGATGATGGTTCAGATAACACTGTCTTTGAACGTAAAAAGATTTGGCTTGAAAAATTTAGAGATATTGGTTTGTGATTTGTGTCTAAGAACATGATTCTTTTTTGGCAGATGCAAGAATGAAGTTAGCATTAAGAGAAACCAAGTGGCTGATGAATCTCATCATAAAATTTTCAAGTCTACTACTTGTGAAGATCATCAAGATCACAGGAAGAAAATCATCCAAAGTGTTTACAATTACATTTAAAAAAATAAAAATTGAAGTGGAATCCAACAAAAGTTAGACTTCATCGTAGAGTTCTTAACTTTGAACGAATCATTATTTACATTAAACAAATGTTAAGAACCCTACTTGAAGTTTTAATGGTTGGAGATGGTCTAAGATTTAGTTTTTTTTGTGGTCTCGTTTTATTATTATGAAAGTTAAAGGTTTGAAGGATACATGATTCAGATTACAAATAGACAAATTATGGTCGAAAACAAGGTTCAAAAGCTCAACTACAGATCGATTGAGAAATACATAATCATTTGTTTCGATCGCCTAAGTCCATCACCGCCATGCTACGGGACAACCACATATCACATTTTCATTTTTGCCGACATACACCTTTGGTTTCGTTGAACCGTTGGAAACTGCCATGAATCTTCCCCAATAAACCTAAAGCGAGTTGATTCCCTCCGAAAATTCCTTTCTATATGGTTGGATCTGAATAAAATTCCGGTTTGAAAACCACCTGTAAAATCCAATCTAGATAATTTTTCATCTAACCGAAGAATTACAATTTCTAAAAATTAGAAAACACCACAGGAATAAAGGACCACCGACAACCTAGGAAGAGAACTGATCGGACATAAACCCTACCTAAGAATACGACAAAAACTAAAAAGAAAAGAGAAGAAAAACAGAGAAAATGCCTGATAAAAGGAAAAGAACAAAAAGAAAACACGCAAAGAAACCAAAAACAACTAAACTATGGCGACAAACAAAAATGAAACAAAACTAAGAAGAAAACAAACGATTAAACAAGCAAAACTAAAAACAAGCCGATTAAGACATCGAACAGTTTACCTGAAACAAACTTCGGAATGATACGGCCTAAAGCCGAAAGTTACCCGCGTGACTAAACCAAATCACGATCCTTCTGAAAGATGGATTTTATGGAAGAAAAAACATGTTTAGAAAAGCCACCGCAAA
The DNA here is from genome assembly GCA_023374145.1 of Lepidium sativum. NCBI lineage: Eukaryota > Viridiplantae > Streptophyta > Magnoliopsida > Brassicales > Brassicaceae > Lepidium > Lepidium sativum. The sequence goes on along the minus strand of JAKUCM010001135.1, from coordinate 61,422 downwards.
AATTACCGGCAAAGACTCAAGAGAGAACCTTCTCTCTTCTTTCTCTTTCTAGAACCTTGTACTAGCCTTGGATTTAGTTTAGGCAAGAGAAATTTCGACTAGGTTTATTGTTCTAGTTGTAGTAGGGAAGATCTTTTGCTGCTCTATGTTTCAAACCTTCATTGTGTAAGAAATTTTCATGTAATATAGCAAAGAAATTTCTGTTTACATCTATATATATATTTAGTTGTTGTTTATGTGCTTGTAGTGTTAACTAGCAATTAAAATTTATGTAAATGCATGTCATAAGTTTGTTTACAAATCATATATGAATGTGTCTTTAGTAGCTAGTTTCAATTAGTTATCTACTACCATTTCAAAAATCTAGTAATTATCCTGTTAAGGATCCTTTTATTCTTTTACGTGCAAACAACTGATAAAAATTCATGCCCTTATGCAATTCCATCAGCTATGTATGTGTTGATAGTTAAGATCCGCATTTGGATGTGTGTATTGTCTAATTTTTGTTTTCTTTTATTTTTCTTAGTTGTATGTGTGTTATGGCAAATTTGGCTGACATTGCCTGTTGTTACCTAGTTATTATCATCCTGATCTTTAAGAGTGTTTCCTTGCAATGAGTTATTAGATAATTAACTTGTTAACAATGCCATAAAGTTATTAACCTACAACTATATATTTGTCAATAACCACGTTAAATCATGTTGTCTTCTTGCATGGATATTTTATAGCTCCAAGCCAGCTCCCGTTGTGGTTGATCGCAAATGGGTAGTATCCTCCTATGAAGAGGATAGACGGCTACCAAAGATTGTATATTCTCCAGTCTGTAGCTGCATCCCTTACAGTGGAGGAGAATACTACCTTAGGAACAACCTTTGAAAGAATTATTAGACTTCCTAGCCAAGCATGCTTGGTCTGGGAGTTTCCTTACTCAGCTACTTAGCAGGTACTTGGTGATTTGAAAAATAAAAAGACATGCATTATCTTTGTTGGGCACCAAATTTATCTCTTAGAAAATTCAAAATTGTAATTGGGTTACATTGTGGCAAGTATCCTAGGTGCCCAAAGAAAAAGACGAACGACTCTACAATTTCTAGCCATCCTCCCTACTACACCATTATGTTTGGACGCAAAGAGGACGTCATGGTTGACCATGCTATCACCATCCTCAAACGTGAGATTATTTTTGATTGAGCGATTGACAGCTATGAAGCTTGTAGACGGATTGCATCTCCCTACTTCATGCCACCCTAAGATTATCAAAGTGCATGCAGAAATGACTGAGAATTTGGACTCCTTCATGTCATATTCGTAGGGCAGGGTGTCCTTGATATGATTATTGTGTTTATGAGAGAGAGAAATTGTCGATTTTTATGAGACTTTGCTCAAAATAAACTTTGGAGACTTAACTTGGTAAATATAACCATTTAACCCATAAAAGATGGATTTGGTCTCAAGAGTGTGGAAACACCAACTTGTCATTGGATCCACACATAAATGCCTTAGTAAATCCGAGACTATTATGGAATAGCTCGGTCTTAGCAAGAACAAAACGGATCTGAGTTGGATCTAAACCTAAGAGAGCATCACAACACTAAAGGTTTTTGTGCTATGTAAAACTCGGTTTGTAGAACCATTCATCTAGATCTATAAAAAATTAAATAAAGCATAAGAAAAGTTTGGTGGATATCTAGAAGGGTTTGGGTAGATGTCTGTCATTGGGCAGCCTTTACACGAACTAAGAACCCTAGAATCTATATTCTAAACTACTTGCTTAAACTTAAATAAAGAGAGAAATATGTAAACATTTCGTTGTATTGAGTGAGTTGATTTTACAAAGAGAATATGAGCTCTATTTATAGAAGATTACAAAGCTTTAAATAAGCTTCATGAAATCCTAGATCTAGTTTTTGTGGCCGTTGGAGAGTAGAGAGAAAGTGGAGTTCTCAAACTTGAAAGTGACATCTCCTTAGCCTTGAACTTATCATAAAATAGAGTCACATATGAGGTTAAGCCTCCAATGTTCTTCTTGGGTCTATTTAGGCTCCAGTCATAACATCCTTACATAACATCATGTTCAATTAGGATAAAGTATTTGATGATTCTTGAAAATGTTAACTTTTTCTGTCTTCTGTTGACTCGGTACGTAGGAAGCTTTTCCTCGACCCGCGGTAAGGTTTTCCTCGGCCTTCAGTATGTGATGTCTTGAACTATGGTACGTACTGATCTTGACCAGTGGTACACGTCTCTTGGCCCATCCACTACTCGCAGGATACGACCCGTCCGTTGACTTTCTCTTTGTCTGTTGACCACGTACTGTGGTACATGAAAACTTTCCCGCGGTAAGTGCCTCTCAACCCGATGGCCTTCCCAGTGTCCATGAACATCGATTGTTGATTTTCTTGCCCAAAATGTTGACTTTTCCTTTCTTTTGCCATTTTCTTGATCCTTTGATGATTTTGGTGACCCTTATGGGTCTTTGATGGCTAGTTTCCTCTTTATTGGAGGCCCTTGGGGTGGTCTTCGGTCTTGTCTTTGATGATTTTGGCCTTGACTCTTCTTATTGACTTTAAAGGTGTTCGGCCTTTTCGCTCTCTCCCTCTAATCTCTTTGATATAGACTAATAAAGATGTTTCTCAACTTTCAATTGTTAGTTAAGCGGTTCAAGGGTTTTTCCTATCCACTACAGTTTGTTGTTAGCCATATATGACCAGTCGGCATTATCCGCTGCTCCCCCAATTATTGAATCAGATGATAATGAGTGTGAACACACATTGAAACAATCTCCTTTCAGGTTGTCCAACACTTGGAAAGTTGATAGGGAATACAAGGTAATTGGTTTTGTTTTCTGAAAAATTATTTATATTTGCGATAGCAAAAATGTTAAACTGTAGTTATCTGTTTTACGGGATAATATTGTTTATATCATATCACCGAAAGCTCTTCTTCCTAAATAAGAAGATTTGATGTGGTCTGATGAGGAACCTGATGAGAAGATTGACCACATGGTATGACTGGTTGAAAAAGCATCAAGTTCCAGAATTCCATGTTCACTGGTGATTTTAACCCAGATAATATCTCCATCCCTCCGAATGCAAATAGAGGTTCCAAAGTATGCAGGAAGATAACTCGCAGTGAATCTCATCATAGGCCGCAACCTCCCCCATCTTTAAGGCAAACCACATAATCTCTGCATAACATCAATGTAGGCTCATCGCACGTCTGTCCAGATCCAAAAATGATATGAGATATGGTTTCCGATATGATGGACACCAAGCTTAGTGATTTCGAGAATCATTTGCTCTGAGGTGTTGCAGTTTTATTTGCGTTCCACCACGGTTCCCCGCATCGCAACAATGTTAACCGCCAATAAGCCCCTCATGATTCCTTAGTCACACGAAGAATGCCCTCTGAGCTGAGCCACATGTATACTTCTCCAAAAGATCAGTTTGATGATATCACAACATTTTACAATATGAGTTCGATTATTTGTTAATTCATTTCTTACTGAACAAAATTCTTATTAGTAAATATATCATTTTTCGCTAATGTTATATTACATAATTTTGTCCCTCAGGTAGAAATGGTTGGCAAAGATGCAGATAGTACAGGCACATCTCAACAACCTGCGAGTTATAAAAATATGCCACAACAGCCCACTACCCCCTTTCTTGTTCAAAAACGCAGCGGGTTGGTCTGTTTAGTCGGCGATAATCATTCATCGGCTGAAACTGTGGTGATTTTAGCATGTTCAGATCAAAAATCAGAAATTAAGAGAAAAATCAGTTTTTAGTTTGTTTTTTCTTCAAAATCTACTTCTTTATTAAGATCTATGTTTCCATAATAGAAATATACAACAGTATGAAGAACAAATGGTTAAAGAAACAAAAAAAATATATACACAGCCGCCATTTAGGGTATGAGATGGGCAATAGTCTTTAGGCAGAAGAAGATCACAAAATTATGTTTTTAACCTTCATTAAATTTAAAAAGACAAAAGTTAAAATTTAACCTCATCTTGCTCGAAACTATCACCTCAAAGTCAAATAAAAACCCCTACCATGTACCAAGCTTGTCTTCTTTTAATAAATTACTAGGAGCTATACCGGGGGCTACGCCCGGTAATTATTTAGTAAAAATATCTATATATATTACTACTTTGACATGTATGGCTTAAAGCTACTCTAGTTTGAGATATTATGAACCAATTACTTTTGACACTAAACAAAGAGAAGAACATAACAAATTTAGTGTTTGCTATGTTTCTACATTAGTAAAGTAGCATCAGAAAGTGCGGGAAAAGCTTACTATCAAGTTATATAGCATGTGATTCGAATCTTTTAGTCATCCTCACTTGCCTCACTTTTGTACGTATAGTATAAGAACCAAACATATGTTTTTTTTTTTGTTTTTTTTACTGCCCACTTGTCGAGCTCGTATCTATGGTTGCAACTTATTCATTTATTCAGACAATAAAGAGGAAGAACTCTCTTTCAAGTGCTAGAAAAAGTCCACCATAATTAAACGAGACATCCATGTTACTGATTTTGGTATAGAGATCGAACAAAACATTTAATTAAGTTCTGGAAATGATCGTACTACCATAATGAATACCCAGAATTTACGTGAAACTCAACACTAAGACGATCATTTACATGACTTAATTAAATTTAAAACTATATTATCTATAAAAAAAGAATCCACATATATCTATTTATCATACCTAGAATCCAATAAACAGGTCAGTAATATTTGAACAAACTGAGAATGTATCACATAAGGAGTATATATCAGACATGGGGCTGAGATTATTAACTGTAGGCTTCTCATGTGACTCGTAGTTGAATGGAAATAGAACAACTATTTCTCACAAAGCAAATAAGTAATACAAAAATTTTGCAAAGTTTATGGTGAGTGATAGTATGTTTGGGAGAGCTTATAAATGATGTAAAAGAGAATTTGAAAAGTTTAAAACTGCAAGGATCTTGACAAAGTGGTGAGTATGTGATCGATAGATCATCATTAATTTGCTTTAGTTATTATCAAGCCTCCTAAATTATTGAGAATTAGTGGAGATGCGGGATAATTATATCCTCACGTTTTAAATTTTGCAAAATAAACTAAAAATTTGACCTCTCATCTTCTAAAGAGTTTAAATGTTGAGGTGGATAGCTTTAGAAGTCCCAAAACCTTCCTTTTATTAGTATAGATTAGCAAATATAATATATTAATAATAAATTTAAAATAAAAGCCGCAAAACTACAATTAAACCTCTATAAATTAATAATGTTATGCCTTTGAAAAATTAATAATTTAGAAAGGGATTAATTTATAGAAAAATCTGTAGAAAAATACAAATATTCGGAAATGCAAAATATGAAAATTTCTTTATGGCACATATTATTAAATTTTTTTGTTTTATTTTGCTGTTCACATTTATTGATGTTGAGCTATTCTTTTTACCACCCAACATGAGATCAAAAATTCAACCTTGTGATGCAGGAATAATAAGATCTTTGAAGATGCACTAGCGAAGGAGATCTTACCGTAAGATTTTAGAAGGTTACGAGTTGGGAAAACCGAATCCAATTAAGATCAATGCTTTGAATGCTATCAATTTTGCAGTATCGGCTTGGACAATTAATATTCTTCAAGAGACAGTAGCCAACTGTTTTCGACATTTGAAAATTCGTTCAAAGGAAGTTTTATCAGGAATTTCAGAAGATGGATCAGCTTGTGATAATGTTATTGATGAACTGGAAGGTTTGATTAATAATCTTGGTTATCAAAATAAAATGGATCTTAACAGTCTACTTGACTATCCGGGTGAAAACGATACATGTTCAGAAATTCAGACATTAGAAGAAATTCTGCTTTATGTAATTAATGATGATGAAGAAGTCGAAGATGATGATAAAGTGTTGGAACCAGTTACACGTCATGAAGCAATCATCGCATCTAGAACTCTTCAAAATTTTTGGATACAAATCGAAAAGACAAAATCAGAAGTTTTAGAAGCAATAAGAAAAATTAGAGATGAGCTCCAACGAGATTCCAACTTAAAAAAAAAAAAGACAAACAACACTAAAATTATATTTTACTAAATTATCTTAAGAATAATTATGTATGCCTAATTTTTAAAATTATTAATTTATGATATCATTGGAACTATATTTTTACATAGGAGTTTCAAAATAATTATTATCTTATTAATTTATTAAATTTAATCAAATTTTACACTGACCCGACTTGGGACCAGAGAATTATATTGATTTATAGAGTTTATTAATTTATCGAGTATTAATTTATGGATTTTCTACTATAGTATGCGAATAATCCTAGTACAATTTTCGATTTATTAATTAATCTCTAGTATCACCTCGCCAAAGCTATATTTGAACATGGCTCCCTATGGTAAGTTTGGAAATCGAAAAAAGAAGGATTAGACTATGATTCCCTCTTTATTTTATTTTTTCATTATTCGTAATATTTATTGATGTTTGCAATTTTCACAAACATGTTCATTATCCATTTTCTACTAACTCATTCATTAGTATAAATGACATTTATTATTACCTATAAAAATTATAATTTTTTCAGAGTGAGGCGAGCATTGTGATGATGATGATCCACAGGGAGGCTAACATTGTGTTGAAGACGACCATTGCAGCCTGCCCAATGCGGTGACACACATATGTTAGATTTATTTTTCACTTGATCTCCCCAATTTTTTCAGAAAATCTTCATGTTATTCGTAAACACGGAGGACCCTTCTGTACTCTTTATGATCTCACTGACTTCATAATTTTGGTGTCCTTCCTAGTCAATGGCCATGTGGAATGAGGCGTTGAACGGTTGAAGGATTCAAGAACATTAAGATGGATAAACTCGACTATCATTGCAAACAGTTGTTCTCTATGTATGTACAAAACAAGATGTGATATTCTCTTAACTATTTTGTTAGCTGCAAATTAGATTATTTTCCGTAAACAGTTGCATGTTCTTTTGAATTCAAACTTCAACCTACCTCTGAGAAGAGAGTACTCCTTCACATGTTATGATGTTCAACATTAAGTTTTTTTATTTCAAAACATACGCTTTCTAATCCATGTCTTATTCCCAACCGGTCAATACATTCATTTTTAACTCATCAGTCACTCTAGTTTACAAATACCTTTTGAAATTTAGGTTAATATAATGCATGTTTCTATGTCTATGACGTAGTTATTCTTTGCAGATAATATACTTTTTTACAAATAATTAAAATATTCTCAGACACCCCTAGTTCTTTTCACTTAACGGATATCTTTTTACTGCATATTAACTATTAGAGTATCTAGGTTACGAACAAGTTTTCGTTTATGTTCTAAATCGAGATGCGATTTTCAATATTTAAGAGGATAATCAATAAGGTACTGTTACATTTTTAAGGAAATTTACACATGAGAACAAGGGGATGGTTAACAACTAAAACTCCATGCATGTACACGTCCATTCTTCGAGGCTCACATCATATCCTGAATTATTAGACTATCTCACCTTCAACAAAGAGTAATGTAAGTATCACTATTCATGAGCTAAAAATTGTATTAACTGATAATGTTTGACGTAAATGATAAATTAAAGATTATCTGCAAAAATAATGGATAGCCTGTTCAATCTACCTCGTATAACAACTCCACCATCTAAGTTATTCGGTACTAGTGGCGGAGCTAGAAAATTTATATATCAAAATCTTGGTTGGCTCATAAGAATATAATTTACGCATATGTTTAGAGCAAAAAAAAATGTTGTCCATTAAACCAAATTTTATGGTCCTACCCAGTAAAATTAAACAAGAAAATTAATAATGGCTAAATCTCAAATTTATTAGGTTTTAGCTTATGAGTGGTTTTGTTGGGTCATCAAAACACTTATTTATCTTCACTAAAATCTAAAATTTAAATTTTATAGGGATCAATTTTTTATTTAACTGGAGTCAATTTATTATTTTGAACATAAATTAGATAAAAAGATTTCAAATTAATTGGAATCAATGGATTCAAGAATAGATATCGCTAGATAATCTTCTGCAACCAATAAGATATTGTTAAGTGACTCCACTATATTACTTGTTAGAGGCCCGTGTTTCAAATTATAATAACACGGGGCCTCTAACAAGTTTGGAAAACACGGGGCCTCTTTCACATCATTTAAGCGACTCCACTGCATATAAATCCTCGAACAACAAATTATGAACCTACTTTGTGCTAGCATGGACGAGTACCAATATCGTGCCTATGCATACGGAGGTTAATGGCATATTGTAATATACAATTTTATGAATTTTGTATTTATAGTTTTTATATAATTATATTTGTTAATAAAAGCATTATCTAACTTGTATATTAATATATAATATCTATTATTGTAAATTTTTTGAATGATATACATGTTCTTATATTAAGAAATTTATTAAAATATTACAAACATTGTAATATAATCATCTAATATACTTTTTCTTTTTTTGTCAACGGCAAATTATATTAGGCCACAACTGGCTAGTCTAGTAGCCAAATTCCTACATAATGTAAGCGGGGGAACTCGATCCCTGATTGTGCAAATGAGCTGATATAATTTATTTAAAATAATTAAATAAACCAATTTATATAAAAATGTGGCCTATAAAATTGGAAAAAATAATTGGTGGCGTTGGGCAAATCAGTGCCATTTCGAACAAATTAGAGGCCCCATGTTTCAAAATCAAATAGGCCCTATATTGTATATTTTGAGAAGTTAAAAAGATATATAAAAATTACAATATTTATCAAAATCTAATAATTTTTTAGCACATTTAGAAGCAAAATCGTCAATTAAATTTTTACATCTAATTCTTCTAGAAAACTATTTTCTATCACCATTAAAACTAAATTGTTTTTTTCGGTAATATAGTTGACCGCAAATATAATTTCAACAACATCAATTTGAAAAACTTCTTTATGCAGAAGCAATGGTTACAAGAATAATTATTAACATTATCATCATGGTCAAACACTAAACCGTTTTTCTATTATTTATTTTTCTTTTCGTTTTTTTTAACCTGATTTTTATTTCATAATTACAAAAACTGATAGAACCTGGAAAACGAGATGATGAAGTTGTTTGTATATATGAAGCTGCTCCAAGTATGAATTATTTACCTTCAAAAAACGCTAAAACACTATCAATAAATTTTTTAATGAAATACTACAATTATATAAAATTAGTATAAAAAAAAACATTAGTAATATTTTCATACCTCTTTTTCTAAGATTGATGAAATTTGGAATTCACTAAATATAAGAGCATTAGACAGTTATTTAACGTTCAAAATTTTGTTTTTAAATTAATTAAAATTAAAATTAATTCTTGCCAACGTTCAAATATTCAATTTTGTGGTAATTAAATGATATGATAGTAGAAAGGAGCAAGGAATGTAAGGAGAACTTGGAGGTAAGCAATGAAGATCACAAGAGAGGTTTGGAGATTCCAATCGGTCCAATTACAAGATCACGGGCTAAACAAATCAAGGAGAGCATTTGTGCATTTATTCAAGGCCTTTTGGACAAAGAACAACATAAGAAATCCATTGGAATTTATACTTGCCAACTTCAAACCACTTTGAGCCTTCTACAAGTCCAAGAGAAGTCTGAAATCAAGTATTAAAATCCAGCCGTGGAATAGTGACGAATTTGGACATTGTGACATTCTCATTCAAGTTATAGTAAATTGTGACATTTACTTGTCATTTACTTATTAGTCTTTACTCTTCATATTTAAGACATTCAATAAGTCTAGAGGAATCTAGAGAGTCTTTTCTTTTCTTTATAAACTCATGCAATTCTCATTTGTGAGGATCCAACTTTTTATCAATAAATTTGAGAGTGATTCTCTTTTATTCTTTGTGAACTTTTCGATCTTTCTTGGTGTGTCATATCCAAGGGATCAAACTGGTTTATGAAATGATTTTCATCACACTTGTGTGGCCATTTCTAGCTATTGGTGTGAAGGGCCGAGTCGAAACAGCATCAATCTTTGGTTTAATATACTAAAGGTGGGGGCTACTCGAGTCAACATTATGTGGTTCCACCATCTTGCTTAATTGAAGGCGAGTTGAAACAACAACAATCTTAGGTTTGATATACCTAAGGTGGGGGTTACTCAAGTTCTTTGAAGACCAAAGACTATCTTTACAACTTGGAGTGGCGATTCCTTCGGGATTCCGCGTCATTTGGTATCAGAACACACTTCCAAGTTAGTTAATCTTTTTATTTTATATATATTCATCTTCTATCTTTTAATCTTCTACATTTCCAACTTCTATCTTTTCATTTTCTGTCTCTACATCTTCTATCTTTCCACTTCAATCTCTTCATATTTTCTTCTTAATTAATTAGAAAAAACAAAAAAAAACAAAAAAAGGAATATATATCAAAAAGAAAAAAAATTAAAAAAGAAAAAAAAACTCTTCATCTTCTCTTATTTATATTAAAAAAAGCTTGTTTGTTGTTTGTTTGTGTACCAAGATCTATCTAATACTTGAGTTTTGTGATACTTGTTAAATCATTGACCCTTGGGGAAAGTAAATCAAAGAGTGTTTGATTAGTTCTATAAGAAGATTTGAGAGATTCAAAAAGAGAGGAAAAATGCGTAAGGTTGTGAGAATATTTGAGAGAAAAGCCAATAATTTTAGGAAAACACTTGTGTGTCAAACACTTAAGAGATTGTGAGGCATTTTTCTATTAACAAATATTTTTTGTACAGGTTATAAGTATGTCAAATGACAATAACGACAATCCGGAGGATGAGCAAATACAAGGAATTCCAAATATCCAAATTCAAGCTTTGATGGGAGAGATGACCCGTTTGTTGAGAGTTGAGATGGAAGCAGTCAATGAACGTTTGGATCAAGTTCAAAATAAGATAACACTTAGGCAACAACCTCGGCTGCCTAACGTACAAGGAGATCCACAACCGACGGAAGTACAAAGAGGCGGTGTTGACTACTATAGTCGAGATGAACACTCATCTAACTCGAGTCGAAAAAGACCTAGACGTGCTAGGGAACAAAGAGGTCGGGCTGAAGATAATTTAGGGGACTTAAGCTGAAAATTCCATCATTTCAAGGAAAGAACAATCTAGATGCCTATATCGAATGAGAGAAAAAAGATTGAACTCGTTTTTGATTGTCAAAACTATTCCGAGCTCAACAAGGTACGAGTTTCAACCACTGAATTTTATGATTATGCTATTAATTGGTGGGATCAAATAATGACAAGCAGAAGAAGAAATAGAAAAAGACCCATTGAGACTTGGGAAGAAATGAAAACCTTGATGAGACGACGGTTCGTTCCTAGTCACTATCACCGAGAGTTACATCAAAACCTTAGGAGATTGGTGCAAAGCAACCGAAGTGTGGAGGAATATTTTCAAGAGATGAAAATACTTATAGTGAGAGCCGATATAGACGAAGATCATGAGGTTTGAATTGTGATATCCAAGACCAAGTAGAGATGCAACACTATGTAGAATTGGAAGATATGTTGCATAAGGCTATCTTGGTGGAGCAGCAGCTCAAGCGGAAGGGTAACACACATCAAACTTATGGCATGAGTTATATTACTCAATTTCCTAACTACTCACACGAAGACAAAACTGTTCCAAAGTCAAAGTTTGAATCCAAGCCAAATACTAGCCGACAAGAGGTCAAAGGTAAAGATGAACCCTCTTATACAAGAAATCGTGATGAGCAATGTTTTAAGTGTCATGGCAGGGGACATTATGCAAATGAATGCTCAAACAAGAGGGCCATAATACTTAGAGCCAATGGAGAGTATGAAATCGAATAAATGGTTTCAGATTCTATGTCATCTCAAGATGAGCTAGAGTTACCTGCAACCAAAGGTGATCTTTTGGTAGCTAGAAGGTCTTTGAGTGTGCAAGGTAAACTAGAGGAGAATATGCAGTGTGAGAATCTATTCCACACGTAATGTCTTGTTCTTGATAAGATGTGTAGTCTTATAATTGATTGAGGGAGCTGTACGAATGTGGCGAGTACTACACTTGTGGAGAAACTAGGATTGACTATTCAAAAACATCTCAAGATGTTTAAGCTTCAATGGTTAAGTGAGTTTGGAGAACTCAAAGTGTCAAAGCAAGTTGTGGTTCTATTTAGCATTGGGAAGTATAAGGACGAGGTGATTTGTGATATTGTGCCAATGGAGGCTGGGCATATTCTTCTTGGAAGACCATGGCAGTTCGATCGGAAAGTTGATCACATCAACCTATATTTGTACTTATGTACAAAGAGGTCTTTATGAATTCTACTAACCTTGACCCCGGTTTTCCTAGTGGTGTTTCTTCTTTGTTGTAGGATTTTGGAGATGTATTTCCGGATAAGAACCCCAGTGAATTACCTCCAATCCGAGGGATTGAGCATCAAATAGACTTTGTACCCAGAGCATTCATTCCAAACCGTCCAGTCTACAGAACCAATCCGGAAAAGACCAAGGTATTGCAGAGGCAAGTGAGTTAGCTGATAGAGAAAGGATATATCCGTGAGAGCATGAGTCCATGTGCCGTGCCCGTTTTAGTAGTTCCTAAGAAGGATGGAACTTGGCGCATGTGTGTTGATTGTAGATCCATCAATAATATAACTGTAAAGTATAGACACCTAATTCCTTGCTTAGATGATATGTTAGATGAGCTGCATGGTTCTTGTGTATTTTCTAAAAATGATCTTAAGAGTGGATATCAACAAATTCGAATGAAAGAGTGTGATGAACGGAAAACAGCTTTTAAAACAAAACATGGTCTTTACGAGTGGTTAGTCATGCCTTTTGGATTAACTAATGCATCCAACACATTCATGAGGTTAATGAACCATGTTCTGAGACATTTTATTGGTTTGTTTGTGGTTTTCTACTTTGATGATATTCTGGTTTTTAGCAAAAGTTTGGAAGAGCACAATGAGCATTTGAAGTCGGTTTTAGGTGTACTAAGAAAGGAAAAGCTATATGCTAACTTGAAAAAGTGTACCTTTTGTTCGAATAACCTTGTGTTTCTAGGCTTTGTTGTGTTTCTAGGCTTTGTTGTAAGTGCACAGTACATGGGTTCTTCAAAGGCAAATGTGGCCTAAGCAGGGGGATCCGCTTTCCCCTACCTATTTGTCATCGTCATGAACTTCTTATCCATTCTCTTTACTAGAGCAGCTGCTCTTGGTGCTTTCAACTATCACCATTCCTGCAACAAAACCAAACTTACTCACTTGAGCTTTACTGATGATCTGGTAATTTTTACAGATGGGTCCCTAAATTTTGTGCAAAACATCTTACATGTGCTCAAGTTATTTAAAGAGATGTATGGCCTTGCGGTTAGCTTGGAAAAAACATTTTTCTACACTTCTGGCTTGACAGGGAATGAAATTGATGAGATCAAAATAACGACATGTTTGAGATATGGAACCCTTCCTATCTGTTACCTGGGAATTCCTTTCTGTAGCAAAAAACCATTTAAGTCAAATTGTGAAGTTCTCTTGCACAAAGTCAAAAAAAGAGTGAATTCATGGACATCAAAATCATTATTTTTTACTCGAAGATTGGTTTTATTAAAAATAGTAATTGCTGGAATTACCAATTTTTGGTGCTCTTCTTTTATACTCCCTAAAGCTTGCATCAATAAGATAAACTCCATCTGCTCAACTTAACTTTGGAAGGGCCACTTGGAGGGTCACCATTCAGCTCGGTTAGCTTGAAGACAGTCACCCTCTCAAAGGAGGAATGAGGTTTGGGACTCCGAGATCTCTTCTTTTGGAACAAAGCTTGTTCCATTAAGCTTGTTTGGTTGTTGTTCTTCTCTGCAAGGTCAATCTGGGTGTTGATTTAAACAAGAAGTCCTCTCTGCTAACTTGCACCACTTTTGGTTTGTAAAAGAAAAGCAAAAAATTTCTTAGTAGACTAAGACCTTTAGTCTTCTCATAGATTAAGACAATTTTTGGCAATGGAATCTACTATCACTTTTGGACAGATAATTGGTCACCGTTTGGAATGTTAAAACCCTACTTACCTTCAGCTTGTGGAATCCATCCATCTGCAACTCTGTCTGATTTGTTCATCTATGGTCATTGGGCAAACCCGTCGGCTCGGTCAAAGGAGGAAGTGTTGCTCTATGCATATCTTTCTACACTCATCTGTCTAGCATTCCTGATACCTACTTGTGGCAGCCAAATAATGTCAAATATCAAAAGTATACTACAAGTAAAATCTACAATATTTTAAAGGATCACGCTACAACAGTTCCTGAATATTGGTATAGTGTAGTAGAGTTGATTAGCGTTAGGTTTGGTAGAGTTATGAGCAAATTTGTTAGAGTTAAGGGCAATTTTGGTAGAGTTAGGGGCAAGTTTAGTAGAGTTGGATTGAAGTTTACGATGATATTGATGGAGACATGATGTAGTGTAGTACAGTTTATTTGCGTACAGTAGAGTTGGGTTTGTAATGTTTATCATTTGTTTTCATCTTCAGGTATGGCTGAGAAGAAGTACTCGGAGAAGCTTTTCAAACACGGTCTTCCGGTGATGAAAAACCGAAGCATTAACCACTACTGCAATCTTAAAAACATTAGTAATATGATCAAGGTATTGGTGATGATGCATACGTAGATATAAAGGAGAACTCTTGCCTAGGTGTATTTCTGAAGCTCGCAAACTCCAACTACACGTTTACAGGGAGGCATGTACAGTATTTGTTGATGCAGTAACTACTGATTAAAAATAAGTATGAGATATGGGTGTTGTTTGGGTCTCGGCCTACGAGGTTTTCTCTGCACGAGTTTGCAGAAATAACGCATCTTAATTGCGGTAACTTCGATGAGTCTTCTAATGTGGCAGATGTTGCCCACATAGATCTTTGGGAAGAAATGAGTTAAGGGGTTGGGGAAGGCCCTACATGGGTAGAGTTGAAAGAGGTGTTGGGGAGATGTAGATGATCGTCTTTTGAGAAGAGGAAGATGGTTGACTTGCTAGTGGTTTTGCATGTTGGTGT
Organism: Lepidium sativum; assembly: GCA_023374145.1. Classification (NCBI taxonomy): domain Eukaryota; kingdom Viridiplantae; phylum Streptophyta; class Magnoliopsida; order Brassicales; family Brassicaceae; genus Lepidium; species Lepidium sativum. The sequence continues at coordinate 46,366 of JAKUCM010001135.1, read as the reverse complement.
TTATGGTTGTCACGTAAATAGTATGATTCCTTCTAGTTCTGCACTCAATTCTCATATGGGCATTTGAGTTTATCCCCATATTAGCTGAAATATTTGGAGATAAAAGAGAAGATGATGATCCCATTCTACGATGGAGACCAATCAAGAAACAAGCCATTGAAACTGAAGAAATTATGAAGTTGGAGAAACAAAACACGCAGGATGGAAAGGTAAATTGCTTTCGTAATAGATTTCATTATATATATGATAGAGTTGGCTTAAGTGATTGATAGAGTCGATTAGTAGAGTTTATTTTGGTGTAGTAGAGTTCAGTTTAGTAAAGTAGAGTTTGTTTATGTGTAGTAGAGTTCATCTATTAGTAGAGTTTATTTAAGAGTAATAGAGTTCAATTTTGTATAGCAGAGTTTACTTATGTGTAGTAGAGTTCAGTTTCATATATTTACTTTTTTAGTAGAGTTGATTGGTAGTTCAGTAGAGTTAATTTTGTTTAATAAAGTTGCATCTTCTCGTCTACTAGGTACATCTAAAGCAGCTAACTATAAAGCCTCTGGAGATAATCTCTCTTTGGCCAGACGGTATTGTAAATCCGAAAGTGGACACTATGCTTTGAGAAATACTTGTCTTCAATCTAGATGAATCTGTCTGGGACATAAGTAACAAGAGGAAGGCAAATGTTTATGTCGAGGAGGATGAGCATGTATAGTGCTCATTCAAATGAGGTGGTGAAGAAAGTGAAAGAGAAGAAAAAAGAGAAGGATGTGGTCAAACATCAGGCGAAAGAGAAAGGGATCGATGACTCCACTATCTTGAAGGATATGGTGAGAGTCGTTAAAAAGAAAATAAGAAGGAAGAAGAGTCGAGTGTTTTGCTTGACACTATTAGAGGTTTGACCAAAGCCTTTGAAAGGATAAGACTTGATCACAATGTGTTTGTTGATCGTTTGTTGCGTCTGGAAGAGAACAGGTTGGAGACCAGGGCAGACATGTCCATGCTCTTTGACCATGTTTTTATTTTGGAGCATAACACCTTAGACAATACAGCCATGGTTGAGAGGATTCTTAGGCTGGATGAGAACATGGCGCAACCTGTTGTATATACCTTAGAGCACAAAAAAGCTGAGGATGAGGGTGGAGGTCAGAAAACTCCACCACATCGAACTCCTGAACCTGTTGTGAATCCTAGTGTAGACATAGAAGGCGATCTTGAGCATGAAGTTGCCCCTAAAGATGTGGATCTTAAATCGGTACGTAAATCTCTATTTGAATGAGACTTACTCTAATTGATTTTTTCTATGTACAAACATTTGAATTGTTAAAATTATATATTTGTACAAACATCATAAACAGAAAGTTGTGTGCTGTTAGGTTTGGTATAGCTTATTTATATTGTTTGGACGAGTTATGTGTATCGTTTGATATACTCTACCAAACAATTCATGTGATTAATACATCTCTACCAAACCATAAAAATCAACTATACCATTGATAGCAACTCTAATAATTTTCATGCTGACATAGTAGAGTTATTCTTCACGGACTCCTCGTTGGGAGCGATTAAGTGCAGGTTCAAGTATTGATCATAATATAATTAGTTTACCATCAGATTCTCACCTTGATGACACTGTAGCGCCCCAAGCCATCACCAAAAAAATTATCCCACCTAACCAGGTAAACCCGTATTTAATAAGTCTTTTCGATAGAGTTGATAATTATGTTTAGTAATGTTGACGTGCAGTTTAGTAGACTTGATATTTCTTGATATTTTGTAGAATAAATGGATTATTCAGAGTCAGTAGACATCCGACCCTCTCAGCCCGTTATCATGGGTTGTTAGGAATCCAGAGAGATAAGAACATTCGGAAGAAGAACCTCTTGATAAGATACCTTACAGTGAGAAAACAAAGTCGGGAATGTCATAGCTTAGCGTCATAAACCTGGTGGATTCTCCTGAAAAAGGTAAACAATCAAAAGAGGAGGTAATGTGTATGGAAGACGTGTTGTCAAGATAGACTCGGGAATGAGTACTCGCTGCAAACCAGGTAGAGTTCATTTACAGTATGATAGAGTTCATTTCAATTGGATATGTAGTGGAGTTCATTTGTCCATATAATAGAGTTCATTTACTTAATTAGTGGAGTTCATGTACTATATAGTAAAGTTCATTTACCTTTTAGTAAAGTTCATTTACTTAAATAGTAGAGTTCATTACCATATAGTAGAGTTCATTTACCTTATGGTAGATTTTATTTACAAGTATAGTAGAGTTCATTTTATGGTAAAGCTCATTTACCGTGTGGTGGAGTTCATTTACCTTATAGAGTTTATATACCTTATAGTAAAGTATATTTACCATATTTTTTTTCTTTTTACAGGTATCCTCTTTCATAGGTTGTTCTGTTTCATAAGAATGTGGTTCATTCTTCCCATGTCTATAATCCTTTTGGGGCGATTCCAAACATAAAAATACTTCGACTACGTAATTATGTGTTGTATAAATTGTAAGTATCTATTTCCTCTTGACAAAGTGACTATGTGTTGCATAAAAATTTCTTCGATTATTTACACCGTATTAACAAATTGTGTAGGGAAACTACAATCGAGAGTAGCTAGAGTCCAGTTGCGGATTTCTATCTCTGCTTGGTCACCCCAAAACAGAGGTGGCCTATCGAGCAATATGGGTGGCTACACGATATGGTAAGTTCAATGCAGTGATTTCAATAAAAAAGTATGGTAGAGTTTACTCCTGATAGGTTGCATATAGTAAAGTTAAATACGCGTAGTAGAGTTAAGTTCTGTGTAGTAGAGTTCATTTACGTGTAGTGGAGTTAATTTGGTTTATAGATTGATAGAGTTATATTACTCTTTTTATTACAAGCATATGATAGCTGGTATGAATCTTTTTTGGCAACAATCTTTGCAGAATCCCACCTCATTCAAGAGTCCTCGGATTGCTTTGCTCGATCCGCTGTTTTGTGGTTTTTGGTGTCACACATACGCAAGAGATTACGTCAGACATGAGGATGATTTCCCGTGGCCCAATGGGTTTAAAGAGCTCTTATAAGGCCTTCAACCTACATTTTGTGCCACTAACAAGCAATGGATGAGATACGTGGATACGCTTTACATTCCTAATAACATTAACAACAATTGGGTGGCCCTTGAGGTTAATTTGTTATAAGGAGAATTCGTATATATGATTCTGACCCAACTTACAACGTCTCTACTAGAATGATGGAGTCATGCAAGTAAGTTACTCAAATTCAGTACAGTAGAGGTGTACTAAGAGTTAGTAGAGTTAAGCTAGGTTATAGTTTAGTAGAGTTCGTAGAGTTACACTAGTAGTTGCAGTAGAGTTACTTAACATATAGTAGTGTTCATTTACATGTATAATAGAGTTCATTTACCTTGTGGTAGAGTTCATTTACCATATAGCAGAGTTCATTTACCGTACAATAGAGTTCATTTACCTTTTAGTAAAGTTACACTACAGAAGCAGCAGAGTTAAAGTATACCAAATTATTGTTTTTCCTTTTTTGTAGGTCGTATGTCGTGATGATTCCCAAGATGATTAAGTGTTTTTCAGCCGAGGAGATGTGTTGACATATTAGCTCGGCTAAATATAAAATTACTCGAGTGATTAAGGGCGTACAACGTAATCAATAGTCAGGCGACTGTGGCGTGTACATTCCGAAGCTAATCGAGTGTTTGGCCCTCGGAAGCAACTTCGACGGACTTAGTGATGAGTACATTAACTTCTCTCGGCTGAAATACGCCACTGAATTCAGAGAGGAACTTCCAGTGGATGAGACAATTGCATACCCTGATCCAGGCCCGCAACAATTGTGTTATAAGGCCGCCTTCATTACAGCCTCCGAGACCTCATGCTGGATTAGTAGATTTGTATAGTCTTAGTTTGTATAGTCTTAGAGTAGTATATTTGTAGATTTGTATAATCTTAGTTTAAACCCACATGTTTTTAAAATATGATATCGCAAAGATGCAATCTTTTATACTCTTGAAGGACCAATATTACTTGGTTGTGGTCCTTCGATAGTATTTATATATATATAGGGTATATGGGTATTATTGACAACAACAATCACTCTACCATTCAAAAGACAATTCAGTCACAATCTTTATTAAACAGGTACAATACTTTACCATACATGAATTAAGTCTACTGAACAAGAATTAACTCTATTCTACGAGAGTTAACTCTACTAAATAATTACGAACTCTACTACAAGAGTTAACTCTACTATTCAAGAATGAATTCTTTCACTACATGTACGGGCATAGCTACCTATTTGCTTACATGTAGAACAAGCTGCAACTTTCCTTGGACGTATTTGTGGTTGTGAACAATTAAACAAGCTCTTTATCCTCGATTTCTTTGGCTTCCATAGTTGTTGACGCACGTGGGGTGGATTATACACCTTACGACTCACATCCAACAGAACATGAATTCCAGCATCCCTATGAAAAATACTACCAGCGTTGTACAGGAGGGTTGTGTGATAGTATGAATGCAAAATTGCGATTGTTGGCCGTTTCCAAGCTTTAGCAACAGCAATGGCATGCACACAAGAAATTTTTTTGACGTTATACCGCTTGCAAGAACACGTCTTCTCAGTCAAATTGACCAAATAAGAAGATTCAGATCGTGTAACAACAGTTTGGTGTTCGTCTATGTCCTGCTCTTTACACTACCTAGCTTCCTCGACCGTTGTATGTCATTTAACAAATAAAATGTTAACTCTATTACACAACTAAGAAATCTACTACGAATGAATTAACTCTACAAAGGCAACTCTACTAAATGAGTGTTAACTTCACTACAGATGGGTTAACTCTACTATTAAAGACTAAACGAACTCTATAATGAGAAGATAAACTCTACTACCGAATCGTTTACTCTACTACGAATGAATTAACTCTACTAAGGCAGTTTTAATTTTACTACACGAGTGTTAACTCCACTACATATGGGATAACTCTACAATTGAAGATCGAACGAACTCTATCATTAAAAGATAAATTATATCATAAGAAAATAAACTCTACCTTTAGGAGCTTCTCAACATATGTTGTTAGAACAGTAGACGTAAGAGTAACCTTTTTTTTCCTCTTCACGAACCAACGTGTTAACATCGCCCTAATTCCATCAACAAGCTGCACTATGGGGAAATTTATTTCCTCTGATAAGGCATGGTTGATTGATTTCGCAATGTTCAACGTAGTGAAATTGTATCTGTTTCCGAGAAAGTAAACTGGACTCCATACCCAAACATCAGCTTTTATCAAGTACGCATGAAGCTTTAAATTTAACGCCTGAATCTGAGCAAATATAGCGTTGAACTCATCAACCCTAAATGTAGTGGCAACTTTCTTGAACAACTTAAAGGGCTCTCCCCTTCTAAAGTTCGATGAAATGTTCTTACGTAGGTGGTAGATGCAAATTCTCCGAGAAGAAAGTGGGTACACATTCTTTATGGCTTTAGCAATGGAGTTATGCCTATCTGATATGATAGCAAGTTCTCAGTCATCAGAGATAACACGGTTGAACTGTCTAAAAAACCATTCCCAAGATTCGTCATTCTCGGTATCAACCACATCAAAAACCATAGGAAATATGTTGAAGATACCGTCTTTCATGGTAACAGTTAGTAGAGTACTTTTATACTTCCCTTGCAAAAAGGTACCATCAACAACAACAACCTTCTTCATGTACAGAAAACCCCTAATACTTGCATCGAATGTTATGAATAGAAACTTGAATCTGTCTTGCCTGTATACTTTAAGCTTTATTAGGGTTTCAAGATTCGCTCTTATAATAGCAAACAAGTACGACAGAAGTTCTTGGAAACTACTCTCAGAAGTTTCTGTAACTAGGGCTTGTGCTTGGCTTAGAGTACGGTGTGTTTTCCAGTACTTGAGCTGCATAAATTGTAGTTATGACGACATTAACTCTACTATGAAGGACATTTAACTCCACTACGAAGACATTTAACTCTACTACAAACGAGTTTAACTCCACCGTGACTACATTAACTCCGCTACAAGGAAGATTAAATCTATTATTTTCACATCAACTCTACTATGTAAAAATTAACTCCACCATACTGACATTTAACTCTACCAAACAAGTTTAACTAACTACATTAACTCTACAGCAAGGAAGATTAACTCTATTATTTCCACCTTAACTCCACTACCAGGAGAGTTACTCTTCTACAAATAAATTAACTCCACTACGAGGACATTTAACTCTACTACCAACAAGTTTAACTCCACCGTGACTACATTAACTCCACTACAAGGAAGATTAACTATACTATTTCCACATTAACTCTACTACGTAAAAATTAATTCCAACATACCGACATTTAACTCTACTAAACCAGTATAACTAACTACATTAACTCTACTACAAGGAAGATTAACTCTATTGTTTCCACATTAAATCTACTACAATAAGGTTAACTCCACCATGCCGACATTAACTATATTACGTTATATGAAGTTTGTACCTTCAGACCGAATCGATTGTTCATTGAATCAGCAACGTGTCAAGGAAGAACAGATGGCCTAATTCCACTTACGAATTTCATGTATAACCGTCCTAAGACTTTAGTAGATGCTTGTCTTGCACGACTTGATCTCTCTGTAACAGAACAACTATGTTTTCCCATATACTTCCCGACAAAGAAAAAACCACCGTCGGCAAAAGGTGAAGCTCGCACTCTCCACTGACAGTTTTGTACCCAATATTTCACATCCAAAACTGTCTTTGATGAAGTGACAACATCAAAGTCAAACCTTTGTAAGACAGTGTGAATCTTTAGCCTAGTCACGAGTTCATTTTTTGATGAGTATTGTTTCCCAACAACCAATGCTAGTGCTGACATTTCTATGTCATAATACTCAGCCTTCATATCCAACCCCATTGTTTTCTCCGAGATGTTTTTCTTTTCTTCATCATCTGAGCTTGCGCCATCAATATCATCACAACAGCCACATTTGAATTCGGCATCTTCATCTTCAGCATGTTCAGTTTCGTGTTTTACATTTTCTGGCATACATTAATTGTTTGGTCCACCTTTACTAAATATTGGATCAGCTATACCACACTTTTGACCAACTCTACAACAATGGTCATCTCTACTAGACAAAGGATCAACTCTATTAGACCAAGGGTCAACTCTATTACACGAAGCATCATAGTTCTCCCACTAACAATTGAATTTTTTGTCACCGTTATCTTTACCATTAACTTTTTCAGGGAAACTCGCATATAAACGCATTGCTTCTTTACGTAATTGTTGCACAAACACTTGCAATTGTCTTCCGTTACATACAAAGACAGGGGGAGTATCTTGTGGTGGTGAATGAATGATTACATTTGACATGTAGCTTAATTTTACCTCATGAAATTGTTGATGCAAACCGAAATCGGCATAAACCATCTCCACAAATTCATCGAACCTTAAATCTTCACCAATGCCTATGATCTGACACCCGTAGGACTGGTCCACCAAAAAGCTCCATCAATTTTCTTTAAAACTCCAAATCCCACACACCAAAATGATTTGATCTATTGATCCAAACAGAAAAACCCAATAAACACTACAATGAAGGACCTTGAAAGAAGTAAAGGAGCTTAAAGAAAGCTCTAATGGTGTCAGTTATGGAGAAAGAAGTTAGGTGAGCAGCAGATGAGCTAATAACTGAGGGGTAATTTTGTCATTTTAATTCTACTACGGACGTAGTCTAGGTTTTCACAATCAACTCTACTACAAAGGTCATTAACTCTATTAAACATTATTTAAATCTATTACGAGTTAAACTTTAACTCTATTATGCACGGATTTTTTGTACATTTCAACTCTACTACATGCACTTAAACTATAATACGTTGCATTCAATTACTTTAGTAGAGTTGATTAAAGCGTGGAAATCAAATCTACTACGCATAAATTCTAACTCTACTATACACGACTTTAAATTCATGTCAATTCTACTAAACATGGTTTAACTCTTCTAGCATTTGATTAACTTTATTACGTTGCACTCTGTTAGTTTAAGTAGAGTTGATTAAAGCGCAAAAATCAATTCTACTACGAATAAGCTCTCACTCTACTATTCACGACTTTTAATTCATGTCAACTCTACTAAACACACTTTAACTCTACTAACTTTTGATTAACTCTATTATGTTGCACTCTTTTAGTTTAGTAGAGTTGATTAAAGCGCAAAACTCAACTCTGCTACACATAAATTCTAACTCAACTATACACGATTTTTAATTCATGTCAACTCTACTAAACACACTTAAACTCTACTAACATTTTGATTAACTCTATTAAGTTGCACTCCATTAGTTTAGTAGAGTTGATCGCTTACATGACAAATTTCATCAAAGACATTTTCGTAAATACGTTTTTTGTTTACTCATTAAAAAGGGCAAATTGGTATTTATAAAATTAAACAAACTATTATAGTAATTTTCAAACATTTTCTCTATTTAAATAATTAATTCTAATTTTTTCCCTAATCTAGCAAATCACCCAAAAAACAAAGATAATTAGTGGATCCATATTACGTGTGTAACAAAAACTAATTCTCATCTATATTTCGATACCAATCACAAGCAGTCAAAACCTTAACGAACTTTATGTCTAATGTCGATTCATACACAAACTTGTATGCCAAAATTAAATCTAAAATCACTAATAAAATTTGTAAATTTCATACACGAATTATTATTTTTTGGCCAAAATCAAAGTTGATTGTTATCTCTGTTACTCAATAGTTAAATATCCGTTATGCTCCTATTAGCTGACATGTGTAGGTTTAAAAAAGTGATATGTGTGCAACGGAATAAATTAAATTAAGATAAATTGTGATAAATTAAAATTTTGATGTACATGTGTCACTTTTCAGCTATACACATGTCGGCTAACGGAAGTATAACAAATATTTAACTGTTGACTAACAGAGAAAACAATTAACTTTAATTTTAGTCAAAAATGGTAGTTTGTATATGAAATTACAGTATTTATCAATAGACTTAGATTAAAGTATGGTACACGAATTTATATATAAATCGCTGCTAGATATAAATTTTGTTAAAATTTTGGTTGTATTCCCTCCTCGTACCATGATCTGCAGTTATTATAAGAAAAATGTTTTACTCAAATGTTTTTCCGTTTCAGCGATTGTTAATGGCCTTAAGAAAGATATGATTGCTAATAAAGGGAGAACCATATTAAAATATTCATCTTGGTTGAGATTTTTATCTATGAGGTGTGTGTAATATATTACCCAAATTTGATCATTAAATACCCTTATTCTTGTAGTCCTTTGTTCTTCTTATTATTAAGGATAGTTTGGTATTTTAATCTATGTAAGATCATCTCTAACCATTAGAACTTTATTAGATATTTTCTCTTTTTGTCAAGTAGCTTAGTACATTTTAAATCTTTATCCTACTATTCTAAGTAAAGGGTTCGATCTCTGGTACTTTTAAGATTTATAAAGTGACAACACCATTTGACCATCTAACATTTTTTAATGTAAATAATGATTTTTTGAAAGTTAAAAATTATAGTATGGGTTTTAACTTTTTGGCGTTTTAGAGGTAAACCCCCACTTCGGGTTCTTAAAAAAAATTAAAAAAATAATTGTAAAATTTATGAAGTTTAACATGTATTTTATAAAAACATAATTATTTTGCATTTTTAAAATTTAAAACATACAATTTTGTATAATAAAAAAAAAAAGGTGAAATTAAATATGAAAGTAACATCAAACACTAAACACAATCGGAGGTCATTGACAATGAGCCAAAAAGATCGAAAGACTTTACCTTATCAGCGAGATAATCAAGGTACAAGCCAACCACAAAATCAATCTTCATCCTCCTAACCATGTAACCATCTAACTACAAAATCAAGTGTCGAAACAAGTAAGCTTTAAAAAAACCTCTTTTGTGTCCTAGTTTTAATAACAAAGAGGATGAATACCCAATCACTAGCTCCAGAAACAGCCAACCCTATGAAAGCAAAAGTATACATTTCACTCTAAATCATCCTACAATAAAAGCATAACTTTCAGACTCTACACTCTCAAATACATTTTTCCCTGAGAAAAATATTCTTTTTACACTAACCACCAAAGCACAAGGCCATATACTAATCTTGCCATTAATATCATATTCGACACATTAACAAAACTTTTGAATATCTTATCATTTTCTTCCTTCAAATGGTTGCAATCCACCTTCATCATATTTTGTTCCGCTAACTTTAAAACATACATTCTTCTTGATCCTTCATTCCCTCATATGACACTATAAAAGGCTTCACCTTCTCAAGGCACTCACGTAGAGACATTAGTGGCTTCTCATCAATGTCAGGATTCGATCCAAAGTCTGGCATAATGTATTATGGCTCACACTCAATATGCAGAGCAAAATGATTAAAAAAGAGACAAGGAAAACTAAGAAACTCAATATTCATGATGAAGCAAAGCCAAACAACAAAGGAACACTTTCTCAATCACTCCTTAAAGATCACAATGAAAGAACAAAAACCTAGAGAGGTTGTTATAATCTGAGAATCCTACAAAACAAATTGGTGGCTTATTTTAGTAAATTGTGCATACTAAGTCAAACAACTTCTAAACTTCAAAGCTATCACTATCAAGACTACCATTTTATAAAGCATGAAAAAATATCAACACTATTTGATAAGGCCATCGACCATAGCCTCCTGATCATCGGGGCCATCCAGCGCATTCCAATCATCCGGCACGGACCAGACACCCGAAACAAGATCAAGGCCATCTGAGACAAGTTCATCGACTCTATCGGCACGCTACTCAACCTGATCGAGCCCATAGCCGAGACGTACTTAACCCAGCTTAAGTCGCCCCAAGAAGACGAGGTTCTTACAGCCCCAATCACGGGAAGCTCTACACCGACAAGAGACGTAACTCCATCTACGACCTACACCGAAGACCGCACGCATGTGACCCGCGGATTGGCCCAGGTACACATGTGTTTTACCGTTTATATACCTGCAGGTACGATCACGGCTCCACCTCCTTAAGCCTGTGATAGTGTCTAGGTTCATTCGGTCCAAGAAGCTTGTATAGTTGTCGACATTGTGTCAACATACTTGTCATCTTTGGACCATATTTATTGTTTGATTTTGTTTCCCTTTCTTTTGATCCCGTCTTTATGTTGCAGGATTCTTGTTTCCTTTTTTGTTTGATTTTGTCTTTTATGTTGCGGATTTTGTTACCGTTGCCCATTGAAGGCCCCCAGCCATCGAACCACTATATAAGGTTCCTTTGTGGCATTTGTCCATTTCACCTTTCAATTAATAAAGATAAATGTTTTCTTGTTAGCACAGCCGCCACTCTTCTCTGAGGATTCGAGACGAGAGATGAGTTCATCCTTGTGTGGATTCCAAGGCTTGAACGGATTCGAGATTATCAAAGGATTCACCACCATCCTTTGTGGTTCTCACTTCACTTCCGTCCAAATCCATATTTTCGAAAGTTTGGATTCACCAAGATCGGACCGGAGAAAAGCCCTCCCTACCGAGGCTCCTATCATCTGGTATCAGAGCCGAAAGGTTCCACGGTAACACTCTATATCGTTCACCTTTCATCTCTTATCTTTGCTTCATTTCATATTTTTCCAATTAGATTTTTAGAAGTCCTAGGAGTCACCAAACTCTAGTACAGATAAAATCTGGTCATTTGTTTATTTTCTTTCATCTAATTAAAAAAAAAAACCCATAAAAATCGTTTTCACATTCTATTGTTCATCTTGTTCTTCTTGTTCATCTTGTTCTTCGTGTTCTTGAAATAAAAATAAAAATAAAATATAAAAACATTGTTTTGATTCTCGCTTTGAAGTTATTTTCACATTCTTATTGTTTGTTTTTAATTTGGAGATTTTCAATTTGAATTGTTTCTTTATTTAAAACTAGCCGTTTGAATTTAATTTTTAATTTATTTTATTTTGTTCTTCCTTACCTCTCCACCTCTTTTGAATTTATTTATTCAGCACTTAGTAACTTTTCTCGTTTGATTTTGAGTTCACAGGTTTATACAATGTCGGGAAACACAAGTGGGAACCCGGCCGAGGAGATTCCAGTCAGCCAACTTACCAGACTCACGGATGCTTTAACCAACATCCAGACACAAATTGCACGGATGACTGAGCGAATGGCACGACTGCAATAGCCGCCACCACCACCACTACCACCTACAGTACCACGAGACCAATTCCACGCAAACCAAACAATTGAGCAACCGTTGAGACAAACAACAAACCAGCAGAACAACTACACGGAAGAGGATGGAGGCGAGCAGACTGAATATGACTCGGACGAACAGCCCTTACCACGTACAACCAGACCCAGCCGTCGAGCAAACCGCCAACAAACCGAACCGTATGCAGGAGGCATAACACGGCAGACCGAACAAAATCAAGGCATTCTATATGACCGAGACACGTATGACCGAGACTATGGCGACACACATAGATGTGATAACGAAGGGCCGGCTTGGCATGCTGATCCAAAGATCATCGCCCCGACCTTTGTCGTACGCGTCAATCCAGAAGCATTCTTGGACTAGGAGAGACGGTTAGATAATATCTTCGATCGTTACGAATATCCTAACTGCAAGAAAATTTCTTTTGCAGCGGCACAGCTAAACGGAGGAGCTCTTACTTGGTGGGATCGAGAGGTAGCAGACCGTAAACGCTACCGGACCGGACCGATCAATAGTTGGGACGAGATGAAATGTCTCATGAGGTGACGGTACGTTCCATCCTACAATCACCAAGAACTATAGAAGCAATTCCGGAAGCTAAACCAAGGAACCAAGAGCGTAGAAGATTACTTTGACGAGTTCGAGCTCCTGAAGAACCAGCTTGAAGTAGAAGACTCAGAAGAAGCCTTAATGGTTCAATTCATCAATGGACTCCAGAAGCGGATTGCCGCCAAGATGGAAAGGCACCCGTACCACGACTTGCATAAAGTTTTGCATCTCGCCATCCAAGCCGAGCAGCACATCAAATGAAAGAAATCCATTCGAGCTAATCCAACTTGGACCGCACCAAAGGCCGCAGTACCCGCACCCAAGAAAATCGAGATTGAATCCCGATTCAAGAAACCGGCAATCGAACCAACCTAGCCAAAGGAGTTGCCAGCCACTTCTAACCTGTCACGAACACGTGACATTACTTGTTTCAGATGCCAAGGCCGCGGGCATATGGCTAGAGATTGTCCCAACAAACGTGTCATGATTATCACAGCCGATGGTGGTTATGAGTCACAAGATGAGCATGAAGAGGAACCGGCTAACCCAACTCCTGAAATTGAATATCCTGACATGGGAGAGTCCCTCATGATACACCGAGTCCTTAGCACCAATGTGGACAACGAGGAGTTGATGCAACGGGAAACCATCTTCCACAGCCGTTGTACTATCAACACCAAGGTATGTAACTTGATCATTGACGGTGGTTCTTGTACTAACGTGGCAAGTAGGTACATGGTCGACAAGCTGAAGCTTCCACGCATCAAGCACCCACAACCGTAGAAGCTGCGATGGTTGAATGATAAGTCAGAAGTAAGTGTGGATGAGCAAGTCACCATCTCATTCAGTGTTGGCTGATACCACGATCAAGTGGTGTGCGACGTGGTCCCGATGCAAGCAAGCCACCTCCTTTTGGGACATCCATGGTAATTCGACCGTGAAGTGCAACACGGCGGACAGACCAACTTATACACTCTCGTGCACGAGAAGAAAAAGTATACGCTGGCCCCGCTCACACCAACCCAAGTTCGTGAACTTCAAGCGAAACAATCCAAGGAAACTACGGTAAAACGTTCCAATTTCTATGTTTCATCCCGCACGGTCTCTAAGACCATTAACGACCTTGTACAAGTGCTGCTCATGGTTTTTAAGGATTGTTTAGTTGCAGGAACAAACGAGGTAGAGTTACCGGTCGAAGTCTCTCAACTTTGAACTAGTTTGAAGATGTTTTTCCAGAGTCCGAGACTTGATGGACAAGGATTATATCCGAGAATCCCTAAGTCCTTGCGCTGTACCGGTACTATTGGTGCCCAATAAGGACGGATCATGGAGAATGTGTGTGGACTGCCGATCTATCAACAACATCAATGTTAAGTACCGACATCCGATTCCACGTTTGGATGATATGCTAGATGAGCTTAGTGGCGCATCCATCTTTTCCAAGATAGATCTTAAAACCGGATATCATCAAGTGAGGATGAAAGAAGGCGATGAATGGAAAACCGCCTTCAAGACCAAGCAATGCCTTTACGAATGGCTTGTCATGCCATTTGGTCTTACCAACGCGCCTAGTACCTTCATGCGGCTCATGAACCAGGTTTTGTGTTCCTTTAACTCTAAGTTTGTTGTTGTATACTTCGATGACATTCTTATTTATAGCAAAAACCTATTCAATCATGTGTTGCATCTTGAGATGGTATTGGACACTCTCCGCAAGGAAGGCTTGTTTGCCAATTTCAAGAAGTGTACATTTTACACTAATGAGGTAGTGTTTTTAGGCTTTGTTGTGAGCTCTACAGGTTTACGAGTTGATCAAGACAAGATCAAGGCCATTCAGGAGTGGCCAACGCCTAGTACCATCGGACACGTCCGTAGGTTTCACGGATTGGCAAGTTTTTATAGGAGATTTGTCTGTGACTTTAGCATTGTGGCTGCACCCCTTACAGCAGTCATCAAGAAGGATGTAGCCTTCCATTGGGGATCTACACAAGAAACCGCCTTTCAGGAGCTCAAGAATCGCTTAACACAAGCTCCGGTATTGACTTTACCCAACTTTAACTTTTGAAGTTAGAGTGTGATGCATCATGAGTAGGTATTGGCGTTGTGCTAACCCAAGGGAAGAGGCCCGTGGCATTCTTTAGCGAGAAACTGAATGGAGCCACACTCAATTACCCAATCTACGACAAGGAGCTTTACGCGCTGGTTTGCTCCTTGGAGACTTGGCAGCACTACCTTTTGGTCAAGGAATTTGTGATCCACACGGATCATGAGATGTTGAAACATCTAAAGGGCCAAACCAATCTCAAGAAGAGACATGCTCGCTGGCTCAAGTTTATAGAGACCTTCCCATACATCATCAAGTACAAGAAGGGCAAGGAGAACATAGTAGCGGATGCACTCTCAAGGAGACACGCCCTCATCTCGACAATGGAAGCTAAGGTATTAGGATTTGAGTCAATTAAGTCTCAATATGCTGAAGATGCAGATTTCTAGGAAATCCCCGAAGCTTGCGGCCAAGGAGTCTATGGAGACTTCTATATTCACGACGAGTTCATCTTCAAGAAGCGTCGGATGTGCATACCGCAAGGATCACTACGAGAAATGCTAGTGACAGAAGCTCATGGAGGAGGACTTATGGGGCACTTTGCCGTGAAGAAGACCTTAAGCATGCTCAAGGAACACTTCTTCTGGCCGCACATGAAACGCGATGTCATCAAACATTGCAAGCGTTGCATAGCATGTCTCACGGCTAAATCCAGGTCACATCCTCATGGATTATACTTGTCATTACCTATCTCTAACGCCCCATGGGTAGATTTGTCTATGAATTTTATTGTAGGTTTACCCAAGTATCAAAAGAAGGATACAATCTTGGTTGTGGTGGATAGATTTTCCAAGATGGCACATTTCACGCCATGTGAAAAGGGCCATGACACGACTCAAATCGCGACCCTCTTCATGCGAGACATTGTACGTCTACATGGCCTCCCCCGTACCATTGTATCCGACTGCGACCCAAAGTTCCTCAGTCATTTTTGGCGCACATTATGGAGAAAACTTGGAACCAACTTGCTATACTCCACATCATTTAATCCCCAGACGGACGGACAAACCGAAGTTGTCAACCGGACCGTATCAGCCCTGATTAGAGCAGCTGTTGGTACCAACATGAGGAGCTGGCCCGAAGCATTTCCATATATAGAATTTGCTTATAATCATGTTGTTCATTCCACAACTAACCGTTCACTTTTTGAAGTTATGTATGGTTTTCAGCCTTTGTCTCCTTTAGATCTCAAGCCGCTGGCCCCACCGGAGATAATCAACCAAGACGGCGATGCCAAAGCTGAGTATGTCTGCAAGTTGCATGAAGACGTCAAGGCCACCATCAAGAAGCAAACGGCCAAGTACAAAGCACACTCGGACAAAGGACGTAGAGAAGTCATCTTTCAACCCGGAGATTGGGTTTGGATGCACCTAAGGACTGAAAGGTTTCCTAAGGAATGGAAACTGAACAAGAAGCTGGCACCACGAGGAAATGGACCGTTCAAAGTACTTGAACGCATCAACAACAATGCCTACCGCCTTGACCTACCTGACTATATTAAGGTACATCCTGTGTTCAATGTTTCAAACCTTACGCTTTATGATGCAGGAGAAACCGATCTGATACCGGATCGTTCTCAAGGGGGAGGGAATGATGAGGCCATCGACCATAGCCTCCTGATCATCGCGGCCATCCAGCGCATTCCAACCATCCGGCACGGACCAGACACCCGAAGCAAGATCAAGGCCATCCGAGACAAGTTCATCGACTCTATCGGCACGCTACTCAACCTGATCGAGCCCATAGCCGAGACGGACTTAACCTAGCTTAAGCCTCCCCAAGAAGACGAGGTTCTTACAGCCCCGATCACGGGAAGCGCTACACCGACAAGAGACGTAACTCCATCCGTGACCTACACCGAAGACCGCACGAATGTGACCCGCGGATTGGCCCAGGTATGCATGTGTTTTACCGTTTCTATAACTGCAGGTACGATCACGGCTCCACCTCCTTAAGCCCGTGATAGTGTCTAGGTTCGTTCGGTCCAAGAAGCTTGTATAGTTGTCGACATTGTGTCAACATACTTGCCATCTTTGGACCATATTTATTGTTTGATTTTGTTTCCCTTTCTTTTGATCCCGTCTTTATGTTGCGGGATTCTTGTTTCCTTTTTTGTTTGATTTTGTCTTTTTATGTTGCGGATTTTGTTACCGTTGCCCATTGAAGGCCCCCAGCCATCAAACCACTATATAAGGTTCATTTGTGGCATTTGTCCATTTCACCTTTGAATTAATAAAGATAAACGTTTTCTTGTTAGCACAGCCGCCACTCTTCTCTGAGGATTCGAGACGAGAGATTAGTTCATCCTTGTGTGGATTCCAAGGCTTGAACGGATTCGAGATTATCAAAGGATTCACCACCATCCTTTGTGGTTCTCACTTCACTTCCATCCAAATCCATATTTTCGAAAGTTCGGATTCACCAAGATCGGACCGGAGAAAAGCCCTCCCTACCGAGGCTCCTATCACTATTGCTCCTCAAAAGTCCACTCTTTCTAATTATATTTGAAGTTTCTGTGTTAGCAATAACACCAACAAGTTGTACACTTTTCTAAACTATCTATAGAGAAAGAAAACGGTTAGAAACTTTTACCATGAGATTGGTATCATAGGCATCTTGAGTAGTAGAAGGCAACGCCTTGTCGCAAATGTCCTCAAATCCTTCAATAAAAGATAATAGATGATGAATATGAATCAACACTCACCAAATTGAGAACATGAAGGTTCAAATCCTCAAAGGATAATCTACTAAACCACAGTAATACAACTTTTCAAACCACAAAATTGGAATATAAACCTGTTTACTATCCCATGAATCCATGCATAATCTACTAAGAAATTGTTAATCCTTTTTCTCAAATATATTTTCAGGAGAGATTTCATGAAAATTGAACTCAGAATTCGATTAACGATTTCTACAAAAACGAGAATCAAATACAAACAACAATGAGATCAATTTATCAGATTAAGGATAGAGATATTTACCATGAGAGGAAGCTTCGATCGGAACTGAAGAGCGATAAGGAGAAGGAACGACAATGTTTGGTAACTTTATTTTCCGGTAAAAACCTTTCCACCAATTAAAGGGTGACACGTCATCATCTCTTAAATATTTTTAAAACTTTTAATTAAAAAATGGTTCTACATAAGCCCAATTTTTATTTAATTAAATATCATTGAATACTAAAAATCTCACTTAAGAGTTCTCATTCGAGGTGTTCTAACAGTTAGATTCTTCATTATAACATTTTATAATTACTTATCTAATTAGTTTATAATCAGTGACGGAGGTACATTGGATGAAGGGTGCCAATGGACCTCATAAAATTTGCGAAATGTGTTGTACTTTGTTTTTAGTTTTTCGTTTGATCCTTTTATAAAAAATATTGCTTTAGTAAATTTTTTTACCCCCACAAAATTTTGAAAGTTTTTATTTTGTCTTTAGTTTACATTTGACACCTCTAAATTTCATTTGATATCCATAAAATTTTAAAAATGAACTGTATTTTGTCTTAAGTTTTTAATTGACCCTTCTATAATTTTGTTTTTGCTCTACTAAATTTCTCTTGGCCACATATATTATTTTTCTGGCTCAGTCACTATTTATAATAGTTTACTCTAAAGAATAATGGGTACATCACCTTTTCTCTATTCCATTTATCCAACGACAATCAACAAAAAGTGTAACGTTTATATAGAAATTGATGGAATGTGATTGCAACTAATTCACTGTAGCACACAGGGTAATTGCAACGATGATCGGGGTTCAAAGGCCGGCTGCGGAATACCTTTTTATAGTTAAGATAAAATATAGATTATACTTATCTAAGTTAACTTTGTTAACAATTGGAGAATGACAGAGTTTTAGACTTGTGTAAAAACTAGCAATACTAAAACTTTTGAGTTTTACTTAGAACAGACAGATCAAGATCCAATATTAGTCTCGATTCTAAAATCTGAACAATTTACATCTGAATTAGAAAGACAAATACCACCGTTTAATAAAAATCGATTATTCTTGTTTTATAAAGAAACCACTAAGGATCGGAGTTTTGAACTTTTGTTTTGTGTTTCCTTTTAGCGCGGTACTCCCGCTGAACGAGCTTTTCTCAGACTCCCACGAGTGACTCTTAGTGTTTCTTCCATGATTGTCTCTTTCGAAGATGATGCTCGTTGAATCGCAGATGCTGGTTGTGGTAACGCTGCAATAATCTGTGGCGCTTTCTCTGCTTCAGTTGATACTACTGGCTGTACCGGATCAGTGTTTGGTTTAGTGGCCGTCGAGGGTAATGTTGGTGGAGCAAGAGGTGTGAGTTTGGCTTGTGACACGCTTGTTTTTGCATCTTTGGTCTCTGTTTGTTGCGGTTGCTGTTGCTTCTGTGGAGATGATGCTATTGGCTTTGGTGGTACAGGTTCTTTGGTTAGCAGCTGTGGTTTCTTGGACTGTAGACGCACTTGAGGACTAGAAGTTGCTTGGCTCGCCGGCTTAAGATCCGGTTGCTTCTCTTCCTTCTCTTCTGGTTGTGGCTGTTTCTTTACCTAATGTTTATATGGATATTCAAATCACGACAAACTCAAAAACAATATCACCATTGTACAAACAGAAGCATGTTCATTGATCAAGATCCATACTAAGTTGTTTCTGGTATTGGTTAGGTGCATATATTACTTACCTTAGGCTGAGGTTTTGGTGTAGATTGTAGAGCTACAAACTGCAGAATCTCTGTGATTCTTGTTTGTCCATAATACATCGCTTTTCGGCAGTATATCACTGCCATATCTCCAGCTTTGGTCCTTAGCTCAATCAAGTTGCGGTCAATTTCATTTTCATGCTTTGCAACATATGGTCTAAAGAAAGAATCGTAAACGTACGTAGTTCCCTGTGGAAAGCAAGGAAAGTACACTGAGATATAACTCCAATGGATCACATATACAGGTACTACTCTCGTTTAGAGTGATACTTACTCTGGTCTTTGGAAACCAAAGATATATGAAAAATGCCAGCTTTGCCTCGCTGTATAGTGGAACCCTTCATGAAAATATGACAGACGCAAAGTGAGTACATATATCTAGAGGTTTATTTTTAAGTGTTCCTATATCAATAACACTAACCACGAAGCAAAAGCATCGCCAACTCTTTCAAAAATCGTCAACGCAGCCACCAAAATCCTGCAAGAAGTTTTAGGAGGAAGCTAATGTTTACAAAAGAAAACTCAAGCAGACGCTCATGACACGAACAGATGAGAATACTAATCGCATACCAATATTGGCACCAGAATCGAAGCTGTTGCATCTCAGGCTTATTCTTCTCAACCGCTTTGTAGCATTCATAAGCAGGATACGCATATCCAAATACCATTCTGCCAACAAATGGAGAGGAAAAACAAATTCATCTTTTAAAAAAAAATCAAGTATGCTTTGGAACCTCAGTGAAGAGATCAGATTCATACACAAGTCCTCTTGTTAGAAATGATCCAATCATTGTGAACACCTGAAAAGAGGAACAAAAACAATGTGATCATCAAGCCACAAATTATGACTTTGTAGACTAGAAAAGTCCATTCAAATTTCGTACAAAGAGAAAACAAAGATGCGAGTATACAATCTCAACTAACAAGAAGCAATATTGATAACAAGCATAATCAATTAGTGAACTTAATCCAGCGATGTAAACTCATATAGCTGGATATACATTATTTACGAAGCAGACTATTCTTGATTTTTCTGGTAAAATGAGATTGGTCTCGGCGGAGAGATGACTCGAGGAATTTCAGATTGATACATAAGAAAAAAAAAAAAAATGAAATAATGCTGAATAAGAATGAATATGGTTCATTTGAGTAATCTCAAGTCCTCGGCCTTCGAGTTCGGATTTGAAATCGCAGATGCAGAAATTTGAAATCGATTACACAACCGACGAAAGAAAGAGAGAATCCACAACAGTGTATCCGATTCAGAAATTAAAACGAAAACAATAGTTCAGAGCTTGGATCAATCAGTATTTGATAAAACAATCTCAAACAAGACGGAAACGAGAAATCAACGAGTACTTGAACACAAGGAACTATACCTCCCGTGAAAAAACCTATCGGAAAGTGAATAAGAATGCAATCGAATCGAAATGCTACAAGTAGACGTCGGCAGAAATGGCTTCAAGTCGTTCGGCGAAGTGATGGGCGTAATGTGGGCGGCGACCGTTACGGAGTCGACGGCGAGAGGGAGAGAGCGGGGAAAGAGACAAAGATAAATGAGGGAAAAAGAGCTATCGAAAGTAAAATAATTATAAAATTCACAACGCACTGTTTTTGGTTTTCGTTCGAGTCCTTTTCAAATATTTACTCTCTCGTAAGGGTTTTTACAATCTCCTGTGTTACAATGTAGCCTACACAACGATTTCTAGTGGTTGATCTTCATGAGATTTGAAACGGACGACTAAGATCTCCCAGATCTGGGACATATGTAATGTATCTACTCTACTCACTTCGTATCTTATCCACTCTTCCCTTAAATCCAAGCTTTTCTTGTGCTTTCTCCGTGGAATTTTATCTTTTTACTTATTTGGTCATCATTTTTCCCATTTGATTCTTCATGATTTCATTAATGCGATTGGTAAATTACATCATTTTTTTCTCAACATTATAGGTATCATTTGGCTATCTTTGTTCATAAATTGTGAAAATATGTTATGGAATTCGCAGCAAGACGATATTTTTAAGCCTTTAACTAAAATAGATCCTGACTCTGAAAAAAAATAAAAATAAAATAAAATTGATCCTTATATTTTAATTGGATTCAATTGAATTCTTTTAAATGTGACACATCATTCGAGTTTATACAATAAGAAATAGGTATGGCTATAAATTACCAAAAAAAATATAAATGGTCAGTATTGTCATGATTTTTGTTGTTGTTGAGAAGGAAAAAGAATAGTGTTATACTACATTGTTTCATGCTATATAAAGTGAAATAATTATGCAACATAGATTCATAATGAAAGAAAGAGAGTAAAATATGAAGTGAAGAAAGAAACATGATATGGACATATTAATGTCCTTTCTAATTATGAAGCTGCGAATTACGTTCACGCCCAAAGCAAATTCCTCACCCATATGGGCACACTTATGTCTAATTTCGGTTTAAATGCATCAAAGCACTCGGTTAAAAGTAAGATAACCGAACCGGAACTAAAGGTTAGTCGACAAAAAGAGGATGAGGGGTATGATTTTAAATAATTAAAGCAAGGAAACAAGAAAAAGTAACACAGTAATACTATTATACTAACGTCTATGTTATCGGTTATCTCTTGACAGAAGAAAAATCTCTCTAGGACCAGGATTCTCTAAAAGGTCGTAAGCTACAAAGTAAATGGATTTGGACTGTATACTAATGGGCTTTGATCGTATAGCCTGGCCCATTAGTTCCGTAATTAGCCCAATTGGGACCTTTGGACTAACTACTTCCAGAGACAAGGGCGTTTCCGTAATTACTGAACATTCTGGAATAAATAAAACAAAGAGCAGTCCCGCGTGGTTCCAGATTTGATCAATGTCGATGCCCTCTCAATTTCCTTTTTCCAATTTTTATTTTTAGCCAAAATCTGTTTAGTTTCGTCTCTCAATCTTTCGTCGCCGAGTTTATATTTCGAAACCCCATATCCAGCAAACTTTTGCGATCGCTAAATGCATGTACATTGATTTGACATTGGATCTATCTAATTCTTTTTCTTAGACTTTTTGATCGACGAAGGAGAAAATGGTGGCGAAACCAAGGTCCAGATGTTGTTGTTGTTGTTGGTTCATCGGAGTCATCGTGTTCATCGCTGTAGTGCTCGCGACCATTTTCGCATTAAGGCATAGATCAAGCCGTTCCATTGATCCTGGCTCCATGAAGAAGTCGTACGCTGATGCTCTCAAGATCGCTATGCAATTCTTCGATATCCAGAAATGTAACCATCTTTCTTCTACCTCTTAGTTTGCCAGCTACAGATTTTTGAATTATTCCAAGTCGGTGAATGTGATCAGCTATTTGTAACGACACATATTCATGATTTTGTAGTTTTGTGCTTCCTTGAGTATTTTATTGTATTTATATTAATTGATTGGGTGTGTGTGTATGTTTGTGTTTTGTTGCAGCTGGTAAGCTGGAGAACAACAAAATATCATGGAGAGGAGATTCAGGTGTTAAGGATGGAAGTGAAGCAAGTCTTGACCTTTCCAGAGGTCTTTACGATGCTGGAGATCACATGAAGTTTGGTTTCCCAATGGCTTTCACTGCCACAGTTCTCTCATGGTCAATTCTAGAGTACGGCGATCAAATGGCTTCACTAAACCTATTGGATTCTGCTAAAGGCTCTCTCAAATGGACCACTGATTTTCTAATCAATGCTCATCCCTCTGAAAATGTCCTCTATATTCAGGTACACACACATTGATCTATACATCAAAGTTAATATATGGAAACATTTAGACTAATAACTGATTACTTAATTTGGGTTTCTTTAAATATGGAGGTGGGAGATCCGGAGGCGGATCATAAATGCTGGGATAGACCAGAGACAAATACAAGGAAGAGAACTCTCACCAAAATTGATACTAAGACTCCAGGGACTGAGGTTGCTGCAGAAACAGCTGCAGCCATGGCTGCAGCATCATTAGTCTTTAAAGAAAGTGATCCCAAGTATTCAAGCACGCTTCTCAAACATGCGAAGCAGTTGTTCGATTTTGCAGACAATAACAGAGGTTCCTACAGTGTCAACATACCTAAGGTTCAGCCTTATTACAATTCCACGGGATATGGCGATGAGCTTCTTTGGGGAGCTTCATGGTTGTACCATGCAACTGAGGATAAAACTTACCTCGACTTCGTGTCTGAAAATGGAGATGAATTTGGAAAGTTTGGAAGTCCATCATGGTTTAGTTGGGACAACAAGCTTCCAGGAACACATGTATAACAAAAAAAGGACAAGACACTCTTATCTAGAAATCTGGATCATCTTCTAAGCTTCTTAATTATAACATTTAGTGGGATTTCTGCATTTGCAGATACTATTATCAAGACTAACCTTCTTCAAAAAAGGAGTACCAGGAATCAAAGGACTTCAAGGTTACAAAGAAACAGCAGAAGCTATTATGTGTGGGCTTATACCAAGCTCCTCAACAGCTACATCTAGTAGAACTGATGGTACTTCTCTTACATTCACTCATTAAAATAAAATCTCATAATCAAACTGGTTTGTAATCTCGGTATTTTAATTTATTATTAGGTGGTCTTATATGGGTTAGTGAATGGAATGCACTGCAACATCCTGTGTCCTCAGCATTTTTAGCTACACTCTACAGCGACTATATGCTCAGCTCTGGTATTTCAGAACTATCTTGCAGTGATCAATCCTTCGAACCTTCAGACCTCAGAAAATTCGCCATATCTCAGGTCCATATACATATTAATTTTGTTTCCTACTATTCTCCTTAAACGTATAATAACTCAATATATAACGTGCAGGCTGATTACGTGTTAGGAAAAAATCCAGGGAAAATGAGCTATTTGGTGGGTTTTGGTGAGAAGTATTCAGAATTTGTGCATCATAGAGGAGCTTCTATACCAGCTGATGCAACCACAGGATGTAAAGATGGATTCAAGTGGCTTAACTCAGAGAAACCAAATCCGAACGTAGCTTTTGGTGCAGTTGTTGGCGGACCATTTTTAAATGACACATTTATAGACGCAAGGAACAATTCTATGCAAACTGAGCCAAGTACTTATAACACTGCTCTTCTCGTTGGTCTCATGTCCAGTTTGGTTACTACTACTTCCTCAGTAGAATCTTTTAAATGAGAATTTTTCTAAATTAGAGTCACACATACACACACCTGTATATCTATGTATCATTCTGTACATGTTTGTATGTTTTTTCAACGTGCTTCAATGTATTTTGTTAAACCAATATAGATATGTAAAGACGATCCTATTTAGAGTTTTGAGTTGTGGAATCTAATATTTCGTTCTTGCTATGGGAACTTTTAGATAAATGTTGACATTTATCGGTGGTCTCTTAGTGTTTTTAGACATTAAACATAAAGTAAAAGAAATTAAATGCTTAAGGATCGTTTCCTAATCAAGAAACAATTTTCTTTTTAAGAGACGCTAACGTGGCGTCTTGTAATTGGCCGAAGAAGGAAAGAAAAAAGAAACTCATTCATTTAATTTTTTTTCTCTCTCTTTTTTGTCTCTCTGTCACATCTCTCTCGCGATGAATCTCTCGAAAATGAGCGAAATAGTCGATTCCAAGGGATCTCCGGCTTGTATCACCGGCCGTTGGTAGTGACACCGTAGTCTTACCATTTCCACCGTCTGCGGCTATCTCCAGCGTGTTTTGATCTAGAATTCTTAGAGTTATGTTGAGTTTTGATATTTTGATTTATCGATATGGACATGGAGAAATCTGCTGAGATCATTGCCAAAGAAGTTTCTCCTTAACACAATGTTGAAGAAATTAAGGAGAAGAAAGAGAAGAAGAGATGAAACCTGTTGAGGTTGAGAAGTTTTCTCCTAATAAACGAGTTGGTGAAATTGAGGAGATGATGGAAGAAGAGGAAATGGAGTCTATAGATATACACGAAGAAGAAGAAGATAAAACAATTTCTGGAGAATTGGACACATTAGATGGTGATGAAGATGATGAAATTGACACTGAGAGTTCTGATGATTCGAAAGATGATGATGAAGCAACAAAAGATTTTGAAGAAACAGCTGATGATGGAAGCAATTCTGACCATACATTACAAGATTCTGATTCATCAACTTCTGCTTGGACAGAGAAAGCAACTGCTACCAGGAATTTTGTAAGAGCTAAAAATGAAGTTGTTGTTCATACATTTATGCATTGTGTTGAAAATGCAAGTCTAAATAGCAGAGATTACGAGGTTAAATCTGTGGAATATCCTAAAGCAGAGGGAAAATCTTCCATTTGGAACCCTTTAAGCTATTTGAAGATGATGCAGAGTGATGATGATTTGGTTGATAACATAGATATTTATCCAAAAAGAAAGCTGGAGCTTGAAAAGATTGGTGTGGAGGAGAAGTTGTTGTTCTAAGGTCTTATTTAATGAATTAGTTAGGAGTTTGAAAGAGCTTAAAGAATTGGAGGAATCAGGAGAACTCGAGGAGAAGATCAATTATTTGATAGATGAAGTACCTTCTAAGGAAGCTCCTTTGCAACCTTTCTGAGGAGAAGATGATGCACAAGGTCATGTAGATGAACTTGCTTTGATAGTACGGAAGATGAAACCGTGTATCGTTAAGGATCGGTTTTATAAGATGAGAAGGTTCAAAAACTCTTTCTTAGGTTCAGAAGTTGTGGATTTTCTTTCTGCAGATCAACATATAGAAAGAGAAGCGGTGAGTAATGAAATCACTTTGAGGTTTTCAAGAGAAGAGGCTTTGACGATTCTTAATCCAATCTTTCTTTATTACATATATAGGCAGTTGAAGTTGCTCGAAAGCTTGCAAGCCACGTCTTTCAACATGTTCTAGAGTGAGCCTTTTTTATCCACACCAATGTTTTGAGGCTTTTTGGTTTCTTATGTGCTTCTTTGTCTCTCATTTGACAATCTTCTTTGGCCAAATAGGGAGAATCTGTTTGAGGATGGGAATCATGTGTATCAGTTTATGGACGATGATCCTGTTGTGTCATCTCAATGCCACAACATCCGTAGAGGAATAACTAAATTGAAGCCAAGGCCAATTGTGGAAATTGTAGCAAGACTCAGAATTTTGTATTGAGCAATCCTTGAAGCTTACACTTCTCAATATGGCAAACATGTTGATTACAGAAGCATCCATGAAAGTGAGAGGTATGGATATATACGAGCCCCTATCTATTTATTGTGTTTTGTTACTGACATGAGTATCATTCCATTCCCAAAGGTACTTGCGGATAATCCAAGAACTCCAGAGAGTAGAGTTTGAAGATATGCAGAGAAAAGGAAAACTCTCATTCTTTATAAATCTTTATAACATGATGGACCAAATTTTCAACCAATCATGATTAAATTGATTGTGTTTAAGATTATTTATTATAGCTTAAAGTATGTTTTATAATTTTTAATTTTCAATAATAATTAAGTTATCTAAAAAATATTTTATATTTTTTAAGAAACATACCTTAAGAACCTACTATTAATCACACTTACAAACTCAAAACAAAAATACATCTCTTACCTCTACTTTTTTCTAATTTAATCATTTTATAATACTTAGAGCACCTTTAACGGTTTCACCGTTAAAGGTTCTTAATTTTTAATTTTTTTTTTTTTGGCGAACCCGGATTGGCTCCTTTGTTTAAAAAAAAAAGTTAAGAACCTTTAACGCTCTTAGACCATCATTATCAAGGGTTTCTTAACTTATTTTATTATTAAAAATTTAAAAAATTCTTAAGAAATTCTATGAAAGTTTCTTATTTAAGAAACTTTTTAATAAGTTTCTTAGCTTATTTTATTATTAAAATAAATTTTTTAATTCACATTTTCTCATATATAATTATTTAATAATATTTAAAAAACTCTAATAAGAACTCTCCAATAATGTTGTTCTTAGAGCTCTTAATAAAAGCTTACATCTCTGTTTTTGTTGATAATTTAGTTGGGCTTTGAGAAAGAATAATCTATAAAAATAGAAATGGTCCCAAAGGGCCCAGCTAGAGATGAATAAAAGGACATTTCACATTAAAGGCAATAGTTCCATCCATAAACTGAAAATTCCTGCATCACGAAACAAGCAAAGAGCCAAAAGTGGCAAAACGTGTGGATCTCTTCACTCTTCTTCTTCCTCCAACATGACCCAAATCTCAGCTTCACTGTTCACTCTCCACTCTCCACTTCTTTCCCGGAGTAGCTATCTTCACCAATTTCCATGTCTCTTCTGATCACATCCTCCTACGTTGTCAATCTCTTTCAAACTAGAAACTCAAAATTATCCTCACCTCTCACCGATCAAACCCCGTCTAGATTCGCGTTCGTTTCTTCTTCTTTCAATCACATCCCGTTTGTCAATTTGGTGTATAAACGCCACGCAACAATGCAATCTGTTTCTTCTTCTTCTTCTGTGATGACTGTTAAGAGCTCCTTGATTGACCCAGATGGTGGGGAACTGGTGGAATTGGTTGTACCTGAAACGGAGATTGGGTCTAAGAAATCGGAATCGGAGGCGATGCCGAAAGTAAAGCTGACGAAGATTGATCTGGAGTGGGTACACGTGATCAGCGAAGGTTGGGCTAGTCCTCTGAAAGGGTTCATGAGAGAAGATGAATATCTGCAAAGTTTGCATTTCAATTCTCTTAGCTTAAAAGATGGTACTCGTGTGAACATGTCCCTTCCGATTGTTCTTGCCATTGATGATGAGACCAAAGAACAGATCGGGTCATCTCAGAATGTTGCTCTTGTTTGCCCTCGAGGAGATATCATCGGTTCTCTCAGAAGGTATATATATTAAAAATATTCAAAATTGATGAGATTGCTGAGGTTCTTCTGGTTTAAGATCAAATAGGAACTTTGTTAGTGGCTTTGTAAGGTTTCTTTAAGAAGAAAACAATGCAATTCCGCATAAAAAGAGGTATTAAATAGCTATGGAGGCACTAAATTGAACAATCTGACATTTATCAACTTAAATATCGGTTCTTTTGTTAATATGTGTAATCCTTTTAAAAAGTATCTTTGCTTGTAATTTGCAGTATAGAGATTTACAAACACAACAAGGAAGAAAGGATTGCTCGAACTTGGGGAACTACTTCTCCAGGATTACCTTATGTTGAAGAACATATCATTCCATCTGGAAACTGGCTGATTGGTGGCGATTTAGAAGTTTTTAAGTCTATTACGTATAACGATGGGCTTGATCACTACAGGCTCTCTCCTAAACAGCTTAGGAAAGAATTCGATAATCGTCAAGCAGATGCTGTTTTTGCATTCCAGTTAAGGAATCCGGTGCACAATGGACATGCTCTCTTGATGAATGATACTCGAAAAAGGCTTCTGGAAATGGGTTACAAGAACCCTATTCTCTTGCTTCACCCTTTAGGAGGTTTTACAAAAGCTGATGATGTTCCTCTTGATGTTCGAATGGAACAACATAGCAAGGTGAGTATTACTCTCTGGTCTTTGTGTTTTTTCGTCATAAGCCATTTATCATACCAATCTGAGCTGTTTATGATGTGCAGGTTCTAGAAGATGGAGTTCTTGACCCGGAGACCACTATCGTCTCAATATTTCCATCACCGATGCACTATGCGGGTCCAACCGAAGTTCAATGGCACGCCAAGGCTAGGATTAACGCCGGTGCTAACTTCTACATTGTAGGACGTGATCCTGCAGGAATGGGCCATCCTACTGAGAAGAGAGATCTATATGATCCTGATCATGGGAAGAAAGTCTTAAGCATGGCTCCTGGACTTGAGAAACTAAATATTCTTCCATTTAGGGTAACAAAAGATCATTTTATTCTGTCATCAGAATCTGCTTCAATTTCCAATCGTGTGTTCTTTGTATCTTTCAGGTTGCAGCTTACGATACAATCAAGAAGAAGATGGCGTTTTTCGATCCCTCTCGTGTAAACGAGTTTCTTTTCATTTCTGGAACTAAGGTAAGTGACAGTAAGAGAAGGCTCCAATTAACAGCGTTTTGCTTGATTGCGGTTAGACCTGAATTTTCTTCCGGTTTTCTTCATTTGTTACAGATGCGAACGTATGCAAGAACTGGGGAGAATCCTCCAGATGGGTTTATGTGTCCAAGTGGATGGAATGTTCTTGTCAAATATTATGAGAGTTTGCAAGAAGGTGATGAATCATCGAAACAACAAGCTATGAAGCAATAAAGAACTCAAATTGCATCTCTTTCAGATTTACAGCACGTTCATGATCTATAGAAGGCCTTTTGTTTCACCTTTTATAGTAATGCTTGAACTCACGAATGTTTCCAAACCCGAAACCAAATAAAATGTTCTTGCTGACGAGAGACGTTTGTTAATTTTAAGGCAAGGTCCAATAATATTTGTCTCATCGATTTTCTTCATTGTCGAATTAGATTTGAGTGAAACGAGAGTAATTTTTTGTCAGGAGACAAAATGACAACTCCTTTGCCGGGATTTGGACCCGGATCTTTCGGGTGAGAGCCGAATATCCTGACCAACTAGACTACAACGGACTTATTGTTACTGTGTGGTGACTGTTGATATTTTCACTAATATTTGGTAATGTTATTGTAAAGAATGAGTGACAAGACAGAGGACATAATGTCACAACGCTTTATTCTTAGTCCAGGAATAGACTCGTACTGCAAAACAATGTTTTGAGGAGCTAAAAGGCTTCAAACTCATTAAATGGTTATATTTTAGAAAAGTAGTAACTAACATAGAAGTTTTAAAGAAATTTGAGTACATAGCAGAAAAAATATCAATATCTAGCTCGGCATTTCTGACATAAAGTGGAGTTCCATGTAGTACTAAACTTTGACATTTTTACTCTCTCCCAGCTCTCAATGCTTTCTCTCTCATCTTCACTTTTATTCAAGAATAAGCAATAACATTAGATTTTATTTTATTTTAAATATGATTCGTAACTCAAATACTTGATGAAACTAATATTACATTTTCGTGTTTTAGATATGGTTCAAAACTTACTTTTGTTGAGATTTCAAAGGAAAAGGAAGAACAACAAAATAAATAAATATAAGTAACCGATAATAAATTTACTATGTTTAACATGTAATTTAGATCAGCGGATAACATTTGTATTACCGGGTAATGAAATTTTTAATGGATAATATATATTTATATAAAAGTTAACAAATAATAAATGCATTATATTTAAGTTAGCGGATAATAAATGTATTACTGGATAAAACATTAATATATTAAAGAATAATAATATGTTATCCTGGCAATAAATGTATTAGCGGATGTTACACTTATTGTTAGCAACTAATAAACGTGTTTTCTATGTATAATATGGATTACCGAATAATAACTATATTAACATGTAACATATTTTGAATATATTTTGAATTAATGGATACTAAATATGTTAGCCGGAAAAAATATGACCGTCTATTAAAATTACCTTAGCGGATAGTCAATATTTTACCATATCCTTTATGGCTTACCTAGTAACAAGAGTCCAGATTATCACATGTGCATTTAATGCTTTGCGCTCTCTCTCTTACACCACAACTCGACCAAAGTATTTTGGTCTTTTAATGTGCTATGTCATTGTTATTTTCTTAATTCTAACAAACCTTTTATTATTTACACTATTAATTTTTTCATGAATATTCAACAAATTCACTAAAAGTTTTATGTATTTAATTTTGAGATAAAGACTACACTCATAACTCCGTAGAGAAAGTTGGACTATTTTTGTTTTGCTCATATCTGTTTTCATCTCTCTCATCATCTCTGTCTTTCACATTTTCTTATCTTCCTCATTTTCTTCTTTTTTTAATCCCTTCTTTCTTTGTTAAAGAGAAAAAACGAAAGCCAAATGAGAAAATGAAATCAAGGATTTGTTCGTTAGCTCTTGTTTCTAGTCTCTTCTTAGCTTCTTTAAGATGGGTTTGCTACTAGTGAAGGTATTTTTTAATCTTTGTTTCTTTTGTATATTAATTTTCTTAAACCCAGATCTCATATTTCATTGTTTTATGTCTTGTTAAGTTAATGTTATTTTTTGAAAATTTGTTAAGTTAATGTTAGAATAAAATTTCATACCTTTTAGATTCTTTAATCTCCATGAACCACTTTTCAAAGTTCTATACTTAATTTTACAAGAGTTGAGATTAATTTCATCAAGAGTAGATCCGAACAGAATTCGACTCACTGAGTTAAAAATGACTCAATGGCGAATTAGCAAATAAAATATTCGTTAACAAATGTATTTGTTAGTAGGTAATATATTAGTTGGAAGATAAAACAAGTATTAACGGACAATGCGTGTTAATTAAGAGTCAACTAAATTTACAAAACTCCCATTCACAATAATGACCACATTATCGTGAGCCTTGAGTGGAATTTGTGAAGGTCTGCCAACATTTTGAACGCGCTCTCTCTTGACAATTTTTATTTTGCATATTCGTTATGATTTTATAGATTATCAACAATAACCATAACTAAGGTTACAAATTAGCTTTAAACACCCACAAAGACGATGAAGATGATTTGACCGGAACCTATCATTTTAACCGATAACTATCCAAGTATCAGTTTATTTAACTGTTATCTACTCATCTATGCTGCCAGGACAATTACCATCATTGTTTAAGCCTTAGGATATTTATTTAAGCCATCATCATTAACTAATAACTATTATTTTATTCGATAACCATTCAATTATCTATTAACTTATTTGTTATCTACTGATCTAAACTCTCAAGATAGTTACTATCATTATTACAGTCTCAAGTTACTAATTTAAGACATCATCAATAACTAATAACTATTATTTTATTTGATATTTATCAAGTTATCTGATAATATATGTGTTAGCAAGTAATTTGTGTGTTACTCTAATAAGATATGTTTTAACAGTTACTAAATCTAGAAACACAACATTAAATGCATTGTTCCCACGTGTCATGTGTTGTCCCCACTTTTGTCCCCAAAAATAAGGAGATTAATTTTCTTTAGTTTTTAGGTTTAATTTGGTATAAACACACAAAAGGACCATTTTTATTTACTTAATTTTGAAGAATACATGTCATTTACTTAATTAGTTTTCAAATACATATTATTCACCTAATTTTTCTTATATTTTAGGGTTATTTACTCAAATACTTTAGAATTATAGGGTAATGACATAAATATTCTAGAATTATCCATAATTACTCAAATATTCTTATTTTTCATACATGCCATTTTACCCTTTTGAGACATGTAAACAAAAACATAATAATGTAAATGCCATTAATAAATTGTGCCACGTAAGTGCGCGCCAATCGCGTAGATTTACCGCCACATCAGCTTAAGCTTAACCAAACTTCACCAAGCTCCACCAAAGTGTGGTAGAGTTTGGTAGAGCTTGGTATATGGTAGTGTGGAGAAGCTTGGTAGAACTCGTCCATGTGTGGTAGAGTTTGGTAGAGTCTTATTTAATAGTGTGGTGGAGCTTGGTGGAGTAAGTGACGGTAGTGTGGTAGAGCTTTATATGGTACTGCTCGTCCACATGTGGTAGAGTTTGGTAAAGTCTTATTTGACAGTGTGGTAGAGCCTTGGTGAAGCTTGGTAGAGCTTTGGTGGAGCTTGGTAGAGTTTGATAGAGTTAAATGGTAGAGCTTGGTACAGTTATATGGTAAAGCTTGGTACAGTTTGATGGAGTTAGAAGCGCTAGTGTAGTCTGTTTCGTAGAATCTGTTTCAAGATAGTGTTTAAACATACAAAAGTGCTCTGATCTGTGTGAAAGTTTGCGAAAAGCTTCATGACTCATTGGTCTTCAGATTCAATGGTGGAATTCTTGTTTCAACGGCTGGTTTGTTAGATATTTGGCTCTTTATCTAGGTTTGTACAATGGAGATCTAATTTGGTGGTCGATATCTTAGTAAACCTAGAGTCGTTTGTGACTGCATATTTTTAAGCTCTTAAATTGCTCTCTTGTTGAAGTTTGTTGCATTAGAGATTGCTCTTTGTAGTCTTAGTCTCTCTATTTGCTCTTTAGAACAGGGAGGACGTGGTTTTAATGCTAGTGTAGTAGAGTTAAATGGTAGATTTTGGTTATAGAGCTCTTCCACGTGTGGTAGAGATTCATAGAGTCTTATTTGATAGTGTGGTAAAGCTCTGGTGGAGTTTGGTAGAGTTATATGGTAGAGCTTGGCAGAATTATATGGTAGAGCTTGGTAGAGTTTGGTGGAGTTAGAAACGCTAGTGTAGTCTGTTTAATCGTGTATATTTTAAGGCAGCGTTTGAACCTTCAAAAGTGTTCTGATCTAGGTGAAAGTTTGTTGGAAGCTTCATGACTCAGTGTTCTTCAGATCTAATGGTGGAATTATGGTTTCAACGGTTGGTTTGTCACATATTTAGGATTTAGTGTGGTTGTTCGCTTTGTGGTGATTTTCAGATTTTTGCAGGTGTTGTCTTGGTGTTTGGGAAATCCGATGGTGAGATCCTTTCTGATGGAGCTGAAATTTGGCAGATGTGTTACGGACTCGTTGAGTTAGGGTTTGTACGGTGGATATCTAATTTGGTGGCTGATATCTTAGTAAACCTAGAGTCGTTTGTGACTGCATATTTCTAAGCTCCTGTAATACTCTCTTGTTGAAGTTTGTTGCATTAGAGATTGCTCTTTGTAGCCTTAGTCTCTGTATTTGTTCTTTGCAACAGGGAGGACATGGTTGTAACCCTAGTGTAGTAGATTTATATGGTAGATTTTGGTTGTAGAGCTCGTCCACGTGTGGTAGAGTTTAGTAGAGGCTTATTTGATAGTGCGGTAGAGCTTTGATGAAGCTTGGTAGACTTATATGGTAGAGCTTGGTAGAGTTATGTGGAGTTAGAAACGCCGGTGTTTTCCGTTTCTTCGGGTCTGTGTCAAGGCAGTGTTTGAACTTACAAAGGTGTTTTGATCTGGGTGAAAGTTTGTGGGAAGCTTCATGACTTAGTGGTCTTCTGATCCAAGGGTGGAGTTATTGTTTCAACGGCTGGTTTGTCAGATATTTGAGTTTTAGCGTGGTTGTTCGCTCTGTGGCGATTTCCAGATTTTTGCAGGTGTTATCTTGGTGTTTGGGAAATCCGACGGTGAGATCCTTTCTGTTTGAGCTGAAATTTGGCAGAGGTACAATGGAGATCTAATTTGCGACTACATATTTCTAAGCTCTTGTATTGCTCTCTTGTTGAAGTGTGGTGCATTAGAGACCTCTCTTTGTAACCCTAGTCTCTATATTTGTTCTTTGGAATAGGGAGAACATGGTTGTAATGCTAGTGTAGTAGAGTTATATGGTAGATTTTGGTTTTAAAGCTCGTACACGTGTGGTAGTGTTTGGTATAGTTTTATTTGATAGTGTTGTAGAGCTTTGTATACGATAGTGTGGATGAGTTTGACAGAGCTCGGTAGAGCTCGTCCTTGTGTGCTAAAGTTTGGTAGAGTCTTATTTGACAGTGTGGTAGAGCTTGGTGGAGTTAATGACGGTAGTGTGGTGTAACTTTATATGGTAGAGCTCGCTCACGTGTGGTAGTCTTATTTGATAGTATGGTAGAGCTTTGGTGGAGCTTGGTAGAGTTATATAGTAAATCATGGTATAGTTGTATGGTAGAGCTTGGTAAAGTTTGGTGGAGTTAAAAACGCTAGTGTAGTTTGATTCGTAGGGTCTGTGTCAAGGCAGTGTTTGAACTTACAAAGGTGTTCTGATCTAGGTGAAAGTTTGTGGGAAGCTTCATGACTTAGTGGTCTTCAGATCAAAGGGTGGAGTTATTGTTTCAACAGCTGGTTTGTCAGATATTTGGATTTTAGCGTGGTTGTTCGCTCTGTGGCGATTTCAGATTTTTGCAGGTGTTGTCTTGGTGCTTGGAATATCCGACACAGAGATCCTTTCTGATTGACTCGTTTATCTAGGGTTTGTATAGTGGAGATCTAATTTGTGACTACATATTTATAAGCTCTTTATTGCTCTCTTTTTGAAGTTTGTTGCATTAGAGATCTCTCTTTGTAGCCTTAGTCTCTGTAATTTGTTCTTTGGAACAAGGAGGACGTGGTTGTAATGCTAGTGTAGTAGAGATATATGGTAGAGTTTGGTCATAGAGCTCGTAGACGTGTTGTGGAGTTTGGTAGAATCTTATTTGATAGTGTGGTAGAGCTTGGTATACGGTAGTGTGGTAGAGATTGATAAAGCTCGGTAGACCTCTTCCACATGTGGTAAAGTTTGATAAAGTCTTATTCGATAGTGTGGTAGAGCTTGGTGGAGCTTCATAGAGTTATATGGTAAAGCTTGGTAGAGTTGTATGGTAGAGTTTTGTACAGTTTGTTGGAGTTAGAAACGCTTGTATAGTTTATTTTTTCAAGTCTGTTTCAAGGCAGTGTTTGAACCTATAAAAGTGTTCTCATTTGGGTGAAAATTTGTGAGAAGCTTCATGACTCAGTGGTCTTCAGATCAAACGGTAAAATTCTGGTTTCAACAGTTAGTTTGTCAGATATTTAGGTTTTAGCGTGGTTGTTCGCTTAAAGGCGATTTTCAGATTTCTACATGTGTTGTCTTGGTGTTGACGGTGAGATCCTTTCTGACTGAATTAAAATTTGGCAGATGTGTTATTAACTCGTTTATCTAAGGTTTATACAATGGAGATCTAATTTGTGACTACATATTTCTAAACTCTTGTATTGTCTCTTGTTGAAGTTTGTTGCATCAGAGATCACTCTTTGTAACCATAGTCTATATATTTGTTGTGTGGAACATGGAGGACGTGGTTGTAAGGCTAGCGTAGTAGAGTTATATTGTATATTTTGGTTGTAGAGCTCGTACATGTGTGTTGGAGTTTGGTAGAGTCTTATTTGATAGTGTGGTAGAGTTTGGTATACGGTAGTGTGGTAGAGATTGATAGAGCTCGGTAAAGCTCGTCCTCGTGTGGTAAAGTTTGGTAGAGTCTTATTTGATAGGTAGAGTTTGGTGGAGTTAGTGACGGTAGTGTGGTAAAGCTTTATATGGTAAAGCTCGTCCACGTGTGGTAGATAGTTATTTTATAGTGTGGTAGAGCTCTGGTGGAGTTTGGTAGAGTTATATGGTAAAGCTTGGTAGAGTTTTGTAGATTTTGGTGGAGTTAGAAACGCTAGTATAGTTTATTTTGTCGGGTTTATTTCAAGGCAGTGTTTGAACCTACTAAAGTTTTCTTATTTCAGTGAAAATTTGTGGAAAACTTCATTACTCAGTGGTCTTTAGATCAAACGGTAAAATTTGGTTTCAACAGTTAGTTTTTCAGATATTTAGGTTTTAGCGTGGCAGTTCGCTTTGTGGCAATTTTTCAGATTTCTGCAGGTGCCGTCTTGGTGTTTGGGAAATTTGACAATGAGATCCTTTCTGATTGAACTGAAATTTGGTAGATGTGTTATTGACTCATTTATCTAGGGTTTGTACAATGGAGACCTAATTTGTGACTACATATTTCTAAGCTCTTGTACTGCTCTCTTTTTGAAGTTTGTTGCATTAAAGATCACTCTTTGTAGCCTTAGTCTCTGTATTATTTTTTGGAACATGGGATAAGTGGTTGTAAGGCTAATGTAGTAGAGTTATATGGTAGATTTTGGTTGTAGAGCTCGGACACGTTTGGTGGAGTTTGGTAGAGTCTTGTTTGATAGTGTGGTAGAGCTTGGTATATGGCTGTGTGTGGTAGAGATAGATAGAGCTCGGTAAAGCTCATCCTCGTGTGATAAAGTTTGGTAGAGTCTTATTTCATAGTGTGGTAGAGCTTGGTGGAGTTAGTGACAGTAGTGTGGTAAAGCTTTATATCGTAAAGCTCGTCCACGTGTGGTAGATAGTTATTTTATAGTATGGTAGAGCTCTGGTGGAGTTTGGTAGAGTTATATGGTAAAGCTTGGTAGAGTTTTGTAGAGTTTGGTGGAGCTAGAAACGCTAGTATAGTTTATTTTGTCGGGTTTATTTCAAGGCAGTGTTTGAACCTACTAAAGTTTTCTTATTTCGGTGAAAATTTGTGGAAAGCTTCATTACTCAGTGGTCTTTAGATCAAACAGTAAAATTTGGTTTCAACAGTTAGTTTTTCAGATATTTAGGTTTTAGCGTGGCAGTTCGCTTTGTGGCAATTTTTCAGATTTCTGCAGGTGCCGTCTTGGTGTTTGGGAAATTTGACAATGAGATCCTTTCTGATTGAACTGAAATTTGGTAGATGTGTTATTGACTCATTTATCTAGGGTTTGTACAATGGAGACCTAATTTGTGACTACATATTTCTAAGCTCTTGTACTGCTCTCTTTTTGAAGTTTGTTGAATTAAAGATCACTCTTTATAGCCTTAGTCTCTGTATTATTTTTTGGAACATGGGATAAGTGGTTGTAAGCCTAGTGTAGTAGAGTTATATGGTAGATTTTGGTTGTAGAGCTCGGACACGTTTGGTGGAGTTTGGTAGAGTCTTGTTTGATAGTGTGGTAGAGCTTGGTATATGACTGTGTGTGGTAGAGATAAATAGAGCTCGGTAAAGCTCATCCTCGTGTGATAAAGTTTGGTAGAGTCTTATTTCATAGTGTGGTAGAGCTTGGTGGAGTTAGTGACGGTAGTGTGGTAAAGCTTTATATGGTAAAGCTCGTCCACGTGTGGTAGATAGTTATTTTATAGTGTGGTAGAGCTCTGGTGGAGTTTTGTAGAGTTATATGGTAAAGCTTGGTAGATTTTTGTAGAGTTTGGTGGAGTTAGAAACGCTAGTATAGTTTATTTTGTCGGGTTTTTTTCAAGGCAGTGTTTGAATTTACTAAAGTTTTCTTATTTCGGTGAAAATTTGTGGACAGCTTCATTACTCACTAGTCTTCAGATCAAACGGTAAAATTTGGTTTCAACAGTTAGTTTGTCAGATATTTGGGTTTTAGCGTGGTTGTTCGCTTTGTGGCGATTTTCAAATTTCTGCGGGTGTTTTCTTGGTGTTTGGGAAATTTGACAATGAGATCCTTTCTGATTGAACTGAAATTTGGTAGATGTGTTATTGACTCATTTATCTAGGGTTTGTACAATGGAGACCTAATTTGTGACTACATATTTCTAAGCTCTTGTACTGCTCTCTTTTTGAAGTTTGTTGAATTAAAGATCACTCTTTGTAGCCTTAGTCTCTGTATTATTTTTTGGAACATGGGATAAGTGGTTGTAAGCCTAGTGTAGTAGAGTTATATGGTAGATTTTGGTTGTAGAGCTCGGACACGTTTGGTGGAGTTTGGTAGAGTCTTGTTTGATAGTGTGGTAGAGCTTGGTATATGACTGTGTGTGGTAGAGATAAATAGAGCTCGGTAAAGCTCATCCTCGTGTGATAAAGTTTGGTAGAGTCTTATTTCATAGTGTGGTAGAGCTTGGTGGAGTTAGTGACGGTAGTGTGGTAAAGCTTTATATGGTAAAGCTCGTCCACGTGTGGTAGATAGTTATTTTATAGTGTGGTAGAGCTCTGGTGGAGTTTTGTAGAGTTATATGGTAAAGCTTGGTAGATTTTTGTAGAGTTTGGTGGAGTTAGAAACGCTAGTATAGTTTATTTTGTCGGGTTTTTTTCAAGGCAGTGTTTGAATTTACTAAAGTTTTCTTATTTCGGTGAAAATTTGTGGACAGCTTCATTACTCACTAGTCTTCAGATCAAACGGTAAAATTTGGTTTCAACAGTTAGTTTGTCAGATATTTGGGTTTTAGCGTGGTTGTTCGCTTTGTGGCGATTTTCAAATTTATGCGGGTGTTGTCTTGGTGTTTGATTGAGTTGAGATCCTTTCTGCAGGTGTTGTCCTTTCTGATTGAGTTGAAATTTGGCAGATGTGTTATTGACTCGTTTATGTAGTGTGGTAGAGCTCTGGTGGAGTTTGGTAGAGTTATGTGGTAAAGCTTGGTAGAGTTTTGTAGAATTTGGTGGAGTTAGAAACGCTAGTATAGTTTATTTTGTCGTGTTTTTTTTCAAGGCAGTGTTTGAACCTACTAAAGTTTTCTTATTTTGGTGAAAATTTGTGGAAAGCTTTATTACTCAGTGGTCTTTAGATCAAATGGTAAAATTCTTGTTTCAACAGTTAGTTTGTCAGATATTTGGGTTTTAGCGTGGTTGTTCGCTTTGTGGCGATTTTCAGATTTCTGCAGGTGTTGTCTTGGTGTTTTGGAAATATGACAGTGAGATCCTTTCTGATTGAACTGAAATTTTGCAAATGTGTTATTGAATCGTTTATCTAGGATTTTTACAATGGAGATCTAATTTGTGACTGCATATTTTTATGCTCTTGTATCGCTCGCTAGTGTAGTAGAGCTTGAAAATTCTTTTGAGATTCTTTTGCTTAGTTTTGGATCTACGAATCAAATTTTTTTAGTTTGTGTGAATTGAAAATTTGACCAAAATCATTGGTTCTTTTTAGTAGATACTTCTCATGGTTGTAAAATCGTGGAATCAGTCAATGTGTAAGTTTACCACAAACCCTAGAAAAAAAATTGAAATTATGATTTTGAAATCTTTAAATCGAATAATTGAGAGTTCGAAATCCCTAAATATGTGCTAGATTACCTTCAATGCAGAAGACCTAGTTGAAAAAAATCGAAGAAGAAGTCGAATTTTGGAGAAAAAAATTTCGAGAGGAAGAAAAATGGAAGTTATGAGAACTAGAAGAAAAAAATACAAAGAAGAAGTTGAAATGTTTTTTTAGGAGTTCTTTTTTTAGCAGTTTTTTTAGTTACAGTTTTGTAAATAAGTGGACAAGTCTTTATTTTTATAAGTTTTCCCACACCTTTTTTATTTTCAAACATTTTGAAGAGTATTTCAGTCATTAGTGTATAATTGTGGAGTAGTTGAGTCATTAATTCTATTTTGATTACTTATTGGTGTATATCCATAGAATGTGAATATGGAAAAAAGGAAAAAAGAGTATTATCATCACTTGGCTCTGGACTGATCAGCTCAAGAAGAGAGGATGATACCAACAATGAGACCATATAGTGCAAGTGCTTCAACAAAGATGAGAATCAGAATTACATATACATACAAATTGCAACAATTTCAAGATTCCATAGTTTCACATTCACCACAAAGTAAAAGCTTTAATCCTTCTACAATTGATATACATGTTACTAACACCAGAGTAAAAGACATTACGGTAGCAAATCAAGAAAGAATTAATCTCACACATATAAAAGTTTTCGTGATACAAATAAAGAATGTATGAAGCCATGGTTCGCCGTAAAAAGTGTGTGCCAACGATGAGATCTTATCGCAATGAGACAAGATGGTTTTGAATATTTGGGAGAGATAAGCGACAAACCAATTTGTTTCATTTTTCTTTTTCTTTTTGCGAGATGGTGATTTGAATGACTGATTAGTACTGAATTACATTTTCGTATGTTAAGTCAGCGTGTAATGACAAACCGAACTATAAATCGATTAACTCAGCTATAAGCCATACAAAAGAAAAATGTTAGTTATGTGGCCCGGTTCATATGTGAAAGCTATTTTTTTTCCTTTTTTATTAGTTTTGCGAGTAAATTATTTTTGGAAAAACTTTCAATAAAACGGAATTTACCAAAAATCACAAATCAAACAATTAAATATTCTAGTTCTTAGATCAAATAATGAATTATTTGTTGACTTTTGGTAAATTTTATATTTACAGAGTAAATTTATCCCAATGTTAAGTTGTGTAACAGAAATTATAAATCCTGTTTTAAGATCCGTTAATGACTTCAATTAGATGAAACAGCGA
The DNA here is from genome assembly GCA_023374145.1 of Lepidium sativum. Lineage (NCBI taxonomy): Eukaryota > Viridiplantae > Streptophyta > Magnoliopsida > Brassicales > Brassicaceae > Lepidium > Lepidium sativum. The sequence continues at coordinate 5,038 of JAKUCM010001135.1, read as the reverse complement.
GTTTCATTAAGACATAATAAAATAAATTCCTTGGAGAAATCCCCAATTCGAAACACAAAAATCTAAAATCGATTTCTTCTTTTTGGTCTCCTTCCATATAATCGATACAAAACCAAGATGCCATAGAGAAAATCGTAAGCATATCGTAGTCCACCACTATTCTATCATTATCCTCATCCTTTGTATACTTCTCAAATAATCGAACCAGAAAATGAGATGCAAAAATAGAATGTGATTTTGAATCGTGAGAAAGAAACAGAGAATTGCTTGTGTAAGTCCAAAATATATGATGTGTGAAGATGATGATGAAATAGATGGAGATGAGGATGCGTACCTATAGGAATATGGAGATCGATTGTGTGTGGATGAAGAAAATTTGAAGATTTTGATGCTCATTTCACATAAGCTGGAAAATAAGATGAAGTTGACGAAGATAGCAACAAAGATGATAGTGGAGATGATATTTGGGATGTGGAGAAGATTATAGATCCATTGTCATTAGAATAAAATGAAGAAGATGTTCATGACGTTGGTGAGCAGACTAAAATAGAGGAAGCAGGTGTGTACATGCTAGCTTTATGCATAAAAACCAGAACCTAACCACACAAAAAATTGATTTCAGTTTGGTTCCCAAAAAGTAACTGATCAGTTCCATAATTTATGTAACTTTAGTTCTCGGTTTGGTTCTATTCGATACCTAACCGAGAACATAAGGTATAACCAAAACTGGTTAGTTAATATTACTCCTATGACTAGTTATGCTACTCATGAAAATGAGCTTGATAATCACTATCTAATGATGAATAATCGAGTATTTATAAAAACCTTATACCAATTTGTTTGTCTTCTTCTAGCTTTTGCATATTCTCTTAATGATTCTCTCCCATGCTCTTTAATTTTCTTCCACTATATAAGAAGTTTAACCTAATTTTCCAAACGAGATCTAGAATCATAACCTTCGTCCCCTTCTTCAGTGGTTGCAATCAATCAATCTCAGTCTGAGGTATGTATACTCGATTTCATCTACAAATCTTTTGTTCAAATTCAAATAGAGTGGTTGATGTTATGTGACTTGTATTAATGATTTGATTCAAAGTTCAAACCTTAAAGCTTTGGAATTTATCACCTTTGTTGCCTCCTTTAAATCTTACTCTGATTTTGTAGCCTTTAGATTTTTAATTAATCGGATATGAAATTTTTCTCTAGGATTTTGGGTTTTTGTTTCTTCTTCCTATGATTCTGGGTTTTTGTTTCTTCTTACGTTGGTGCTTTCAAAGCTTTGGTTTATGTTTTTCCTTTAATCTTCCTTATTTACTAAAAAGAAAAAATATAGATTAATGTTTTTCTTTTAGTCTCTCTTACGAATATTGCTCTTGTGGTCTTTGGAGGAGGCTTGGATCCCACTTTAATCTAATCACATTCATTTGATCTAAAGTTGTGCTTACTATTAGAGTAGTCCATCATTTGGTCGATTACATAGTATATGTTTAAGGCTCTCTTTACTTTGATATTTTTGGCATATGTTTAGTGGGCATCATTTGTAAGCAGCCCTTTCTGATGCCTTTTTTGGATGTTGTTGTCTTTGTTGTATTTGGTTTGGTTGAAAGTGTTCTCGCTCACTGGACTTCATGCACGATAGCTCACTGTCCCATGTTAAATTCATATCCACGAGCTACTTGTGACGAGTACAAGTGGATTTTCGTATATTTTTAATCCATTTTTAAATATTGATTATGGCTTATTGTTTCTATTCTCTTGAGTTTCATTTCTATAAACATCTATGGATTCATTTGGCCAGTGAGAGCTCTTTGATCGTCTGTTTGTTCAATCATTATAGGTTCCTAACAAGATTTTGTATCTCTGTTAAATATCTATTATGTTTTCTATACTCTCTTTTGTAACAAAATGATTATTTTAAGTGTTTTTGGCTATTTTGGTTTAAAATAACCATTTGGAACCGAAGTTATTTTGGTTCTTATTCGGTTCCAATTTTAAGTATACATTTGGAACCGGAGCCAAGAATAACTTAACTGAAACCAAACCGATTTTTAGTAAGTACCTATTGGTTAGCATATTTTAAGAATCTAACCAAACCGAACCAAATAACCATATGCCTAGGGCTATCAAAATTTTCATACTATGCACTCATTGAAGTCTCAATATTAAGATGTACAATCAGTAAAGACTAGTGTGCAAAAGCAAAAACCAGACTTGCAAAAGAAAGAAGAGCAAGTATGAGACACTTTATCATAATATAGGATTACCAAGTGGAAGTTTAGCAATCAAACAAATATTACACCTTTGAGATGGTGACTATTCCAGGGCATACAATAGAATGAAAAAGAAAGGTTTTTTCTTCTCTTTATTGGTTTTAATTTGCAAAGGCAAAGTTGGAAAGAGACTTGTAGGCACATTATAAGTTTGGATGGAGCATTCCGTAAGTGGGATATAAGAGTCACCAATTAGCTGCCATATGAAGATATTGAGATAATAAAATAATGTCAATAGTGTGGGCAGCGGTGGAGACTGGAAATTACAACAATGGGACTTGTTTGTTAAACGGATGGCTGCTTATTTAGGTTTCAAGATGGAAGTAATATTGCAATCATTTTCAGACAAACAAAAGGTTTGTTCAACTTGACAAGTTTTAGATTTTCATAAGGTTTATATTTTTCTTAAATTACTGATATGTTTTCTTTTTTCTGTAGGGATTAGTGAAGGATGTGCCCAATATCTTTCCACAGCCTAAGCATCCACAATGTGCAAGACACATTATGGAGAATCAGAAGAGAGACAAGCATGATATAGAGTTGCATCTTATTTTTGGAAGGTTGCCCACAACTTTACTCAAGGGGAGATTTTTTTCAATATGGAGGCTTTGAAAAGGTACAATCCTCATGCATATTTGACTCTACAAAAGACATAGGCTATAGAATTTTTTAGGATATGTACCTTCTGCGATGACATATTGAACAACTTGAGTGAATCCTTTAATTGAACCATTAAGCAAGCTAAGAAAAAACTATTGTCGGATATCTTGCAGGACATTATGAGGCAGTGTGAAGCAATATTGGTTGGAGGATTGAAGACAAGATTACTAAGAATATGCATAATGAGACAAAAAGAATGTATCAAGGGTCACATGGTTGCACAATTATGTCGGCAAGAAACAATATTTATGAGATTGACATTGCTCGAATTAACTATAAAGTAGACATGAATGACTTCACTTGTGGGTGTATGATATGGCAGCTGACTAGAATTTCATGCACTCATGGACCAACTATAATAACTAAGATAAAACAGAAGATAAAGAGCTTCATTAGTGGTTATTACTTGGCATGTACTTGGTGTGACACCTATAAGGATGAGATTGGGCATGTCCGAGGGGTGATGTTGTGGCCTAGAATGAATAGATTGGGAGTTATCCACCACCATCTAGGGAAGGCAATCCAGGTAGGCCTTTCAATTATGCTAGAAAGAGAAGACGGTATGAAGATACATCATCCTCGAGTAGTACAAGATTATCATGTCATATTAGAGTGATAACATGTTCAAATTTCAAGGATGAATGGCACAATAAGACTTTTTGTAAAAATGAAAGACGAGATAATGAACAAAAAAAGAAGAAGAGGATGACCAAGGAGGCATCATGTTCGAAATTTTCTCATTTATTGACCCATTATGTGTCTGTCTTTTGTTGTGTAAGTTTTTTGCATACATTTTTTGTGTCATGTTGGCAATTAGGAAATATGAGGCACCTAAGGAACACAAGGTTATCTAGGATAATATAGTTTAGATATCTTCTGATTTAGTATTCTTAATGTTATTTCATCTTGAGAAAGAGAAATCTGAGTTTAGGGATTTTAGCACTTAGAATGTGTTTAATAAAATGCTTGATTGGACCATTTTCAGAGATTTTCATTCCTAACTCAAGAGATTGATTGTTTAAGGTGTTAATAGACTTTAGTAAGTTGTTTCTTCATGCATGCTTGATTATAAAATCACTAATAAGAGTTAGATCAGGTTGTAGTCATGTGGAGATTGTTTGCCATGATAATGAATTCAAATACTTGTGAATATCCTGTCTAGAGATCATCTCTATATGAATTTGTTAGGCAACCTAGTAGATTTAAAAGAAGTTGTTAGTTAGGAAACCTAGTAGATTGAAGTGAAACTCTAGTCCATTATACCCACTTCTCAAGAGCCTTTCATTCTCATAGTGTTCTTTGCTTGTTCAATTGTTTGCTTAATTGTTACTCTTATTTATGTTTTACTTATTCTTTTATCTTGATTTCTTATGTTTACATTTCTATTATGTTATTTAGGTTGTTAAGATAATCACTCAAATCATTTGGCTTAAATTAGAAATGTCTGATATATTCTAACTATATAGCATTCTCACCCATTTGAATTGACACATGTTATATTGCAATGATCTAATAAGTATGATAGGAATTGAGTAATAAAATGCTTGTATCAGTGCTCATATAAGGTACTTCAAGACCTAATATTTCTTCACAATGTTCGAATGGATCTTTGTCAATATTAAGTGATATACTGACAATTGGACTACCCAAACCAGACTTTAGTTGCTACTTCATGAAACGTGTAAAGAAGGCTCAGATTTATAACTCAACATATACAAGAAGCAAGCAAAATATTCACAAATAAAGATCCAACAAAATTGTCTGAGACAATATTGCGTGTGATTTGACTATAAATATTAACTTTCTAAAATATTTTGTGTTTGATTTGACTAAAAGGAAAATCTAAAGCATTTAAATGATGAGATGTGTCATGTATGTTTCTCAAAAACACTTCAAAGTTTCTCAAATGAGTAACCCACATGAGAGTTACTCAACAAATTTAATTTTTATTGGTTTATACTATTTTATTTATGAAAAATCTATTAAGAAACTACAAATGGAGATGCTCTAAGAACTTAGACCATATGCATTGGTGGTCTCTCAATAAGTTTATGTCCATTAATGATTGGTTTAAGTTATTTTATAAATGTTCTTTCTCTCTCTCGCTC